>CABEEJ010002887.1:0-68870 GCA_901482245.1 Timema douglasi
CCCTCCACGCAAATGCGGGTTCACTTCCTCTAATTCAACCTTCCCAATTCCTAATCCATTAGAGTAAATAGTACTTAAAGCGTATAGCCCGAACGGGTAGTAAGACGCGGTGCTAAGTATTATTATTATTATTATTATTTTTAAGCAAATGTTATTTTTCAAATTACATTTTTAAGTTTTTTGTTGTTGTTTCACCCTATTAAAAAACTTACAAAAACATAATTATTTTAATGTTTGAGAGGAAAATTGTATTCCTAATAGGGTCTGTGAGTATTCGAAATTCAAGCTTCAAGCCAAGCTTTTCACCACTCTACAACTCTAGTGCTTCCTGCCAGACCTCAACCAATTTTGAACATTAAGATTTACCTGGAAAATATCCATTTCCAGCATTAACCAAAGAACAAAATATTTTTTTAGAATGTAGACAAAAGTTAAAATTCATTCAACCACACAACTTTTTCAATTTTTGAATTTCATGTTCTAACCCCCTCTTTCTTTGCTTTCTGCAAAACTATTCTTCTTTTCACTTCTAATTTTCTTATTTCTTCAGATGCTGTTTTTCTTTTTTGACTTACGTTCATTCCAATCTTTTTCTTCCTTTCAAGTGCTTCTTTCCTTATTCCTGATGCATTCCTCACAGCATGAATTATATTTTTTGAAATTGTCATATTTAGAAGTCCCCCGGATGCAGTGACTGCATCATAAGTTACCCGTTGAGCACCGTTATCACCCAGATATTCTTTATTCACAGGAAAATTTCGCTCAATGGTTGCATTGCTATGGAAAAGAACAGGATTTTTTTAGTTGAATATTGTAGTTCCTGGGATGTATTTACTCTAGAAAAAATATTCATGAAGAATTTATCAAGGTGGTCACTCCTTGAAGTGAATTGTTTAAGGTAGTCAATAACTTCTTGCTTTGATACAAAGTCCAAGTAGTCTCTTTTTACAACATCAGCTTGCATGCTAGATAGTTGTTTCTTGTCCAGTAGGACTTCTAATGCAGAAGTTATCCTATAAGCCCTAACAGATGGATTGAGCATGACTGCAGGAGAGACAACTAGCAACCTTGACTATTTTGTAGAAGAGAGGTCACTTATGTAAAAGTTTGTTGCAGAGATCAACTAGGAATTTTTGAGAATCTCCTCTGTACTGAAGTGTCTTGATATCTTTAATTCCTTTCAAAGCTGCTGATGCTGTGAACCCAATATCTACAATAGGGAGTGATTTCATGTTGGATTGTTTCTTTAAATCAACAGCTAACTATTTTTTTGAAGTATTTGCTGAATTCATTACATCACGTTTTACAATTCTGTTTATCAAGTGCTCAAATAGTTTATTTAAATCTGCAAAGATAAATGGCAAGAGAGATTGATTGCTCTGATATTAGCTGAGAAATTGTTCCAACTCAAGTGAAACTGACAGCATGAATCCCAACTTTGATGTCAGAAGTTCATTCTGTTCAAAATTGTTAAATGTTTGATAATTATCAGATTGGAGGAAGTTTGTTAGAGTAAAAATACGGTTTTAAATACGGCAGCATTGACATTGCTCTCTCTAACACCCTTGAGTTTTCTATCCATCTAATAGAACATAACTTCATTGGGAAAAGTGAAGATTCTGTTATTTTTGATGAGTCTGCACATATTGTTGGAATTTTTAAAATAAATAATATAGTGAGCGCAAAAATTGGTTAATAGTCCAACTAGAGTTAGCATGTGCTGTTTTGTAGGCAACATGGACAATGTGTAAAGAAAAAGTTCCAAATTCCATTAACTCTGATCTTGTGGAGAGTCTTCCTTCAAGTAACTTTTGAGATCACTTAAAAATTTGAGGGGTTTACATTGGGTCCATTCATGGAAACTTGAAGTATTTTTTTTAAGATCCAAGCCCTCGTCTTTTAGTGCAGATATAAAGTTCATTAATATATCTTGAGCTGTTGCATGACCTAAAAAGCAAGATGTTAAATATCTTGTATGAATTTCATTTTCACTGCAAAAGCAAACAACATCCATCTGGGTCTTCTGAGCCAGAGTATTTAGTCCATACACTATGACATATCCAAAGTTATCTTTATGCATTTGAAATTTCTGGGCAATATCACTATTGATTACTTTAAAAAGATCACTACAAGCAGAAAAATGTGTCATTACATGATTAATAGCCCACAATATTTCAGCACAAGAAACTTCATTTTCGACAAAGGAAGCTCTGAAGGTCTAGTTTCAGGTTTCAAAACTACTTCGTGGTCATTAGCCCTAGCATCAGCACTAGCACTTCATGTAGGCCTACAGATGACACTGCATTTTTGACCAAAGTGAAGAACACAACAAATACTGTACTGTGTCATTGGAATGTCAAGGTCAGGCAGGTGCCAATAGTTTCAATAGTTTGAAGTGATGTTTGAACTTGAGCAGTTACTGGTAACTCATCATTAATAATGGTTACTGCTGCAAAAAAGTTGGGGAGGAGGGAGGGGGCAGGTAAGGGGGAAGTTGGCTGCTAGTGTAGTCAAAGCAGTTATTTGTTTTATTCTCTAGCATGTAAGGGGGAGGGAGGGCTTAGTGTAGATACTGAGAATAGAAAGGTCAGCAAGTGAGGCAAACATTCCCACTACAAGGTCAACTAATTGTGTGCCAAACAAGATAGAGCAGAGGGACAGTAATTGAGGGGTGGTCAAAATAGAACCATCAGTAGTCAAAATAAATCAGAGGTCTCAAAATGCTTAACCCAACATTTCACTGAATGTAAAAAGGCTGAATATTTTTTCAGTATCTGATTCAAAATTTCAGTATATTCCAGTATTTCTTGAATAAAAAATAAAATCAAGTATATTTTCACTATTTCCAGTATTGATAGACACCCTGAGATATAGTGAGACGAGGGCAGCAGGGAGAGGTGTTCTACAGTTGTGTAAGAGACCTACTATGGAAAAGAGAAGTGCCCCTAAAGTGTAAGAAAGTGCTGTATAGAACATATTTCATACCTATAGTAGCGTGTGCAGCGGAAACTTGGACTATGGATAAACGAGAAACGAGGAAAGTGAAGGTAATGGGAATGAAGTTTTTAAGGAGCATGCTAGCTGTCACCAGAAGATACATGATTAGGAATGAAGATGCAGGGTCTGGAGTTGGGTTACATAGAGTACATGAGATGGTAGAGGAAGCTAGGATGAGATGGAAGGGGAGAGGATTTCAAGAAGATTAATGGATATGACGTATGTAGGGAAGAGACTGCAAGTAAGACTAAGGAAGAGATGGGAAGAACATATAGCAGCAAGTGTGCAAATGAGAAGAAGAAGAAGAATGGTGGAAGAACATAAGGGGATGGAGGCATTTCACTAAACAGACTCAACCACAGGCTGGGAACAGTTAGTGATGATGATTCAAATGGTAAAGATTTTAAAAAGGTATTTAACTATGGGAGGCCCATGATTTCTTTTTTATAATAGTTACAGAACAAAGTGGAAAAAGAAAGGAGTTAAAAATAGGTCAGAGAGGTATTATAGAAACAAATTGTATAATAGTTACAAAACTTAGTGGCATGAATTTTAATAACTACTTACGCAATAAAACATCAACATATTTAAACTTAAACTAATATGAATAGATAAAAGTGAGCTAGTCTCATCCATTAGAATAACCAAAAACTTTCTCCAGTGAGCCAGTGTGCATAGTTACCTCCTACATTTTAGTTGTTAAACCTCTCACAGAAAGAGCAATGTTATACTAAGAAAATGTTTGTGTATCCAATATCTATGTTGGTATAATACTTAAGCAGAAAATGGATGGCAATACTAATATTAATGTAATAAGCGTGTGGTGAAGGTGTATTTCTGGCATAATTAGATATTTAAAAGCCAAGTATGTACTTTATTTGTAATAAAATATTTCCCTGGCCTATATCTATTTAATATGTATCACCGTCAATTGGTTGGCACACACATGGAAAGCCAGAAGTGTGGGGGAAGCTGGGGTCAGAATGAAGAAAATCGCAAAGAAAAGATGGAGGAAGAGAGGAGCAACATGGGTTCAGAGAGAAGAGGTCGACGAAAGAGTTAATATTTTTTGAATCAAACAATTGATGGAAAAGAGATGCGAGTTTGAAAAGGATTTGGTAATAGCATTCATGGTGTTTTTTTATTAGTTTAACAAATTTAATAAACGAATGAAATTTTTATTTGATAAAAGTAGATCATTTGCCCAAAAACATGGTTCATGAAGGTAAGTATGTAATGTGTTGTTTAACTTTCAACACATTATTACAACAAAACCCTGTAAAAGGTTAACCCTTTTGCACTCAGAGCGCATTTTTACTTTACTGAGCCAAAACACTCAGGCTAGTTTTATCATATTTACCTCTAACCATTTTAAATTTTCTCATAAAAATATTTTTAGTTTATATACATGAAAAAAATAACACTGAGGATTTATAAAAAAAAATTACATACATTATTAGACTACAGTTATTTTGTAAAAGAATTTCAAAATTTTGAAAATGTGAAAAGTTCAATTAAAATTTCTAATTCAGAGCTAAACGTTATTTTATCCTTCTATTCCTTATTCATCAATCATCCTGCAAGAAAGGAAATTTATTTTTGTAAAATATGATACTAGTTTGGTGTTTGTAGCTTATTTTGATTCTGAACTACCAAACATTTTGTAAAATCATATAAAGGGGAGAGGAAGAGGTTGCTAAGGTGACAATCTCCCTGTAGTCTTCATCATCCAGATCATTCTCATCACTGTCAGAGATGTTATGAACAGCTGGATTCCTAAGATCTGGCAAATTATCATCATCACTAGTGATGTCAGAATCACTTTCATACACAAAGTCACTGTCACTGTCAATAGTATCTAAATAGCCTAGAATATACGAGTCATTTAGCCTAGAACTTGGACCAGCCATTGCCTAGCTAAAATATTTCAACTAAACAACACTTAAAAATAAAAAACTATGAATAAAATAACAAAAATATAAACTTTTTGAGATATATTTTGCTTTAGAATATGGAAGAAGGTATTTATAGGAAAGAGCTAAAAGAATATAAGAGGGAATAAACGCAATATGAGTCTGAAAATGAGAATTAAAACACTTCAAACTTTACATTGCTGCCATTGGAAAAGGTGGTAATCTCTGCCTTTCAAAGAAAATTGAAAATTACTACCCAATCCCCCTACCTAGGTTTAATTATATTAGAATTCAACAGTAGGGAGTGTAAAATACAATATTTTTAATGTGATCATGGATGCATGGAAAAGAATTAAAATTTTAAATTATGAGGAATCAGAATTGAAAAATTAAGATTTAAATTTAAGAATAGGAAATAGAAGAGAGAGAAAAACCGGACTGATGACATCTCCATTCAAAATCAAACATTTATAAGCTTTTCTATGGACATATAAAGCTCTGACCCACTTAATCTCAAGAGTACCGAACACCAGACACCAACCTTATTCCCCCAGAGCAGTTTCTTCTTCTGCACTTGTTGTGCATATCGGGCTGGGTTCATGGCAGACGGGTTGTAGTAGCTGGGCAATTCAATGCCCGTGCTCGACTTGACTAGTTGAACTTGTTGCTCCAATGTCTTTTGGAGAAGGTCCTGTGGTGTGACGGCGGGTGGTGTTACTAACGGACGCAGCTCAATGCCTAGCCTCTCCAGAACTGAGAAAAACAGACACAAAAATAGTAAGGGATGTCAAAACTTGTTAGAAGAGTTGGGTTGAATCCACTGGTTTACGAATTTGAATCTGAGTCTCAAATTTACTTTTGAATCCCAAATATAAGATTTGAATTTGAATCTTGGAAAAAATGATGATCATAGGATGAAAAATATAATGGAATAATAGAAAATACAAATAGTTAACTGGATGTTAACATTCTTTCTTATAATCCATTCACTTTAACATGCAGTTTAGTGTTAAATCACTGGTCTGGGCTCTGGTTGTTAAGTTCATCCTATAATTATAATTGGTTCTGAGCCATTAAAAAGCAGTGGTAGATCTCTAAAACAAATTTTAATTGAAAAAGTGAGACAATTTATTTTTTTAAGAACTTGAATTTTGAATCTGAGTTTTTTTCAAATCTCAAATATCCTTAAAGATTCAAGGCATATCCTAATTCTTAGCTTTACAATTAAATCAAATAGTTAATGATTTACCAATGAAACAAAAAGGTAAAGTTTGTGAATGGGTGTTTTTTCAGTGAGTCCAATAATTATTTTTCCCAGTTTGAATTAATACTGGCAAATTATAAACATACTCAACATAATCAGTGTGTTCTAGTGATCTTGCAGAGATCAGGTATGGCTTTTTTATTTTTCTCTATTTGCTCTTTTTTAATAAGGATGTCAAATTTGATTAATTCTTAATAGTAAAGAAAGAATAAAAAATCAATAGTGATTCTTGGCTATCAAATCTCAGTAAATGAAAGTTCTAGCATTTAAAGAAAACAGCAATATTAAAAATCAAGACTTTTACCTTGTGCCCACTATTATTTAATCTGCCACTTCATTCTAGTATCAAAAAATTGTAAATCTGCTCAACATGAGCTTTGTGTTCTAGTGAAATAGCCGTTTAAGCTAAGTATTATTTTACTACACATTTGAGTTTATTTTCAACCCCATTGCTGTATAACAGCAGTTTATAAATATAATATGAGATAAGGTTGCATGCATGAAAAAGAATTGAGATTGTAAATAATGAGGAATTGGAATTGAGAAAGACAGGAATTGTGTATTCTTTAATTTCAATCCTAATCTTTAAGCTGACCACTAAACATTGAAAAACCAATCAACATTCTACCCTATCAGGGTAACCAAAGCCGGAGAGAATTAAGCCTACAAATAGTTACATACTTAACTAACCTCTATGTTAATTTTTCCTGAATAATAATAAGTCACAGCATATGGTTTCCTCTCATAGCTTTGCAAACACAATGTGTATGAATTTAAAGAAGGACAGAGAAAAATATAGAATACCATGTGGTCACTTCAAATAAATTTAAGAAAATAAATAATTAGCATAATTTAATGAGTTTTGGCAATTTTTTGTGCATTGTGTCTTACTACTGGCTTGGATTATCTGAATTTTTACTCCAACGGGGAAAGAATGAGGAAACTATTTAGTAAAATCAGTTTAAGTACATTCAACCAGAATTCAAACCATTATCTTCCTGTCACGCAAAACCCAGTATAATGCAATAGTGACACCTTAAGCCTCGCAAGCACCAGTGCACGTTTCAGCAATAGAATTCACATTTCCCAAATGGTTAAATTCATTGAATTTTAAGAAAAGAAAAAAAAAATTGTATGTTCAAAAGTTCATATTTACTTGTGAAATTTAGGAACTATAATTTTTAATAAAGTGTGTAGGCCTTACCCTCATAACCGATCAATATCTATTGAATATTACTTACTAAGAATGGCTCCTTTAAATCCACAAATCCCTCATGAGACTACAAAACCTGAATTCCAATTCATTCACTCGAAAACGATTATTTGTAAACACACACACACGGCATAATGTACTCACACACCCCACGAGACAAGTAGCACGCCAAATTAATATTTAATACAAGATGGCAAACGTTAACCTTGTCGTTGGAATCACAAACAAACAATCAGGCAACTTCCTACTGGTGCGTGCCATCACGTGTAGCTATCTTTGAAGCATTCGCGTTGTTGCGATGTGCGGGAAATTCAAACTAAAATTATTTTCGTGACTTTATGACCAACATATTAAAAATTCGTGACCCAGTAGACACCATGTTATTTCATACGAGAGAGTTTCATGGCTTTGTACCTCGAGACTAAGAGACGCTTGAACACTGTTTTTACCGTTATAAAAAAAAGTGCGGGTGTAGGCGAGCCCAGAGCCAGTAAGAGAGAAGGGTCAATGTGGTGTTGACACCTAGTGCTAATAAGTATAATTAACTACTAACAAAATAGAGCACAGCTGGCTCAGTAGGTATATTCATACTAAACATACCACCCCCCTTGAATTACTAGTTCAATGAATGAGTAGCACAAAAGATACAACAATCAAGAAAGAAACAAACATACAAGATCCAACAATTAAAGAGACAAAAAAGCAAAGAGAGGAGATAAAAAAAAAAGAACGATATAATTACAATATACAACCCTAGTTGAGTGGGAGAGGAAAGACTTTGATGACAGGCCTAGACAGTGTTCCCTTTTGGGTGCGCAGATGTACAACTCGTACAATGCCATCTTTTCCAGGCGAGGTCGAAGTTACGCGTCCAAGGCGCCAAGACAGCGGTGGTGTGTTGAGTTCATGAATGAGGACGAGATCTCCTGCTTGTAGATTAGCTTTATGCGTTGTCCATTTTGAGCGTTGCTAAAGAGTGTGTAAATACTCCTTATGCCATCTTTTCCAAAATTGTTGAGAGAATGATTTGACTAAATTCCATATTTTCAATCGGTTGCATGGTATGTCAGACACATCTGTTTCAGGTACGGCAACGAGGAGAGCCGGTAATGAAGTGTCCTGGAGTTAGAGCAACTAGTTCACATGGGTCAGTGGATAGAGGGACTAGCAGTCTAGAGTTCAACATAGCTTCCACTTTAGTCGTCAACGTTATGAATTCTTCTAAGGTCAATATCTGATCTCTAATTACTCTTGAGAGGTGGTATTTTGCGGTTTTTATAGCAGATTCCCAAAGCCCTCCCTGATGGGGTGCGGCTGGAGGCTGGAAGTGGAATTTGATGGAATGTTGTGATGCAAACTGTTGAAGTTGTTGTGTGTGGTCTTGAGCTAGATAATCGTTAATGGTTTTATTCAACTGGTGAGAGGCACCTATGAAGTTTGTCCCACAATCTGAATATAGATCTGAACAGAGCCCTCTTCTTGAGACAAACCGGGTGAGGGCAGTGATGAATGCATCCGATGTAAGGTCTGTGTCGACTTCGAGGTGAACTGCTTTAGTTGAGAAGCAAACAAACAAGCAGAGATAGACTTTAATAGGCTGGAGGCGACTGAGTGTGTAACTTCACTGAGAATGGGCCTCCATAATCCATTCCAGATTTGAGAAATGGACGTGAGGGAGTAACTCGAGGTTCAGTTAGATCGCCCATCATGGGAGTTATGAGCTTTGGTTTGTGGCGAAAGCAACAGATACATTTGAAAATTCGAAGTCTAAATGTGCTGCGAACAGAGAAGATCCAGAATTGTTGGGACAAAATAGACTGCAGCAATTGAGGTCCAGCATGGAGATGTTTGAGGTGATGGTGATCAATGATCAGGTTGACAATGTGATGGGATTTTGTTAACACGATAGGGTGTTTAGCTTCATGAGCCAAATTTGAGTGACTGAGTCGTCTACCTACTCTCAGTATTTCTTGGCTGTCTAGGAACGGGGATAAGCGTTGAAGTTTGATGCTGCATGGTTTCTTAGCCTTAATGAGCTCTATGTCGGCGGTGAAGGTTTCAGCTTGGATAGCTTGGCAGATGCGTTGAATAGCTTCATTGAGCTCTTGAGGGCTGAGGGTCCTGTTTGGCAATCTTTCGATCTGCAGTGTTTAAGGAAGCGAGGTACAAAAGCCATTATGTTGACGAGTGTTTGAGCATTAATGTTTGACATCGGGCAATGCCGCTTCGGCCACAGGAGTGAAACGAGAAAGAGGCCACTGTTCAGGTGGAAGAGAGCCACGGAGGACCAGACCACCACAGGAGATGATCTTTGATATCTGTAGAGGATACACCTCGAGAGGCACAGTCCGCTGGGTTGTGGGGAGAAGCGATATGCATCCAAGTGTGAGGAGGTAGCCATTCTTGGATTTGGGCGATACGAATTAGCCACATACACTTTGAGCCGGTATGGTGGTGTATGAATCCACGAGAGGCCAATCATAGAATCTGACCAAGCAGTTCTTGAGTCAATTTTGCAATGTGATGTTAAGAAGTCAGTGCAATAGTACACAAGTTTGGCAAGTAAGTGAGCGACGCAAAGTTCCAAGCGAGGTATGGAAATTCTTTTGAGGGGAGATACACGTGATTTGACGATGAGAAGACTAACGGTCACTTTGTTGTCAGGGTCAAAACATCTTAGGTAAAGGCAACACCCATACCCTGCCTCACTGGCATCATAGAACCCATGGAGTTGAATGTTGGTAGCAGAAGCAAGATAGAAATAGCGTGGTATTCTAATGGCTTCTAACGCGAGAATATTATTCGAAAATCTTTCCCAGTTTTTAGCAATGTCAGCAGGCAATGTTTCATCCCACTGTAGGCCTAATATCCATAACAGCTGGATGAAAGACTTGGCCCAGAACACGACAGGAGTTAACCAACCGCAAGGGTCATAGATTTGAGCCACAATAGAAAGAACGATATGCTTTGTAGGCTTGTGAGCATCTCCTGTCACTCGCATGCGATAGGAGAAGTTGTCAGAGTCAGGTGTACACTGGAGCCCGAGAATGCTGAACAATGGTTGTTCTGGTGTCCGAAAATAGAGAGGGGTTTCTCTATGGTCCTGTGGCACTGAATCAAGAAGTTTAGATGTATTACTTGACCATTTTCGTAATTCAAAGCCTCCTAATTTTAACAGCTTGGTAAGTTCATCTTGGAGAAGTAGCACATCTTCTATGGTGTCTTTTCCACAAACTGCATCATTTACAAAAATTTGTGTTTGCAATACTTTGGATGCACACGGGTAGTTGTGTCCTTAATCCTTCACTAACTGGCGGAGGGTTCTTAGTGCAAGATATGGGGATGAGGTAATTCCATAAGTGACAGTGCTAAGTTGGTAGACACTAAGAGGTACTGCGGGACTGTCACGCCAGTAAATCAATTGGTACGTTTGATCATCAGAGTGTATCAAGATCTGTCGGTACATTTGTCTAGTATCGCATGAGAAGACTATGGGGTGGTGACGGAAGTGAGTGATCACATCACAAATATCATTTTGAAGTTTAGGCCCAGGTAATAAAACCTGATTTAACGAAACGGAGCTGCGGGCGCTGGCATCGAAAACGACCCGTAGCTTAGTTGTGGATGAGGTTGATTTCATGACTCCCTGCTGGGGCAAGAAGTAGTGTGGTGAGTTCATAGTTGGATGTGATTTGCATTCAGTCATGTGACCAGCTGTAAGATAATCTTCCATGAAGTTTACATACATTTGTCTGAATTGAGGGTGAGTAGCAAATCGTCATTCTAAAACATTAAATCTATTTCTTGCATTATTTGAAGAGTCAGCGAGAGTAGGGTGAAATTCCTTGAATGGTAGTCGTACTACATATCGACTGGTATTATCTCGAGTGTGCGTAGAGACAAAATGATCTTCACATAATTGTTCTTCTTTAGAGAGGCTCACGCTAGGTGGAGGTTCTTCAAGTTTCCAGAAGTTTTGCAAGGAGGAGTGAAGGTCGATATCATTGATAGAGAGCATAGTGGTGACACCATTAAAATGTGCTGGAGGTACACTGGGTGCAGAGCAGGGGGTGGGTCCCATAAGAGCTACACCAAAAACAGTACCAAAGGCAATGGGCAGGTCTTTTCCGAGAATATATTGTTCACCAGTCATAATTTGTGCAAACAAGTCTACACCTAAGAGGATATCTATGGGTGCAGGGGTGTCAAATGTGGGGTCAGCTAGGACAAAGGAGGCCATCTTCCTTTTTATGTCAGGTGAAAGGGCTGCACGAGGAAGATCTGAAGTTATCTTATCCAATATTAATATGGGATGCTCTCGGGATATTATATTTCCATTCAGAGACGAAATATTAAGATAGGTTAGGCCTTTAGTATTTACCAGAGCTTGGGAAATACCATTGATTGATCTTGAGGCGCGAGTGCGTTTAACCTGGAGCAATTGAGCACATTGTTCCGTGATGAAAGTACTTTGAGCAGCAGAATCCAATATTCCACGAACAACAAGGGAGACACCATCAGCTGTTGAGAGATTAACAAGAGTTGTTGCTAAAAGCACGGTGTTATGTACGTGTGACAAACCCACAAATTGAGTATTTGTGGTTGATACGTTGGCTGATGCTTGTTGACGTGCAAAACTCTGGGTGTTGTGTGGTAGACGAGTAGAGTGACCTTGAGTGACCTTAGACGGGTCTGGGTCAAAATGTAGTGAAGTGTGATGTCTTTTATTACATTTGTTACATGAACGTGATGATTCACAATTGTTCAGTGTGTGAGAGTGACCAAGACAATTATAACATATTCCATTAGCTTTTACAAAATTAAATCTTTCTTGAGGAGTTTTGACTTGGAAATCTGGACAGCGATAAATTGAATGAGTGTCAGCTTTACAAACAACACAATTAGGGTGAGAGGTGGATAATAGCGTGACCTTGTGATTTTGATAGGACGTGGGTTTGATGCCACCTGGCATCCTTGACAATGAGTAAGGAGTTTGTGGTGTATGAGAAGTGTGCGGGTGCTTTTGGGTAGTATTCCCATTGTTGGCTGACTCAAGGTGTGACGCTTCAAGATGTAAAAACTTAATAAGTTCATCTACCGTCGGTAAACTTACATTTGTACCGCGGCTGGTTTCGAACCTGTGTCGAGTGTCGCCGTCGAGTTTGCGCAACAACAATGAAAACAATAGAGGACCTTCGAGAGCTGTGCCTTGTTCAAGAGCGTGGAGAGCTTGACTGTTTTCATCGTAGCTACTGAGCATGTTACGTAGGCTCTTGAGTGATCCACTAGTGACATGAGGCAAATCAATTATTTTGTTTATGTGAAGAGAAGTTAAGTTCCTTATGTTGTGATAGCGACTACACAATAAATCGTAGGCTATCTGATAGTTGGGCGCGGAAAGGGGGAGACTCTTAATTAAATTACGCGCTTCTGAGCTTAGAGTTGACATTAGATATGACATTTTTTCAACAGGTGTTAAGCTTGAATTTTGGTGAATAGTTGTATTGAACAAATTATGGTAACTCATCCACTGTGATGGATCACCAGAGAAGGTAGGAAGTTCAATTTTTGGTAAGCGTATAGAGGGAGTTGAAACCACAGACCCACTAGGCGTGGAGTGACTTGACTCGTCCAGTTGAGGTTCAGGAGTGGGAAGTAACAATGTTATATTACAACTTAAAAACGTATGCAATTCAAATATTTCGTCTTGATTTTGAATTACAATATCATCATTGTAATCTTCAATTTCTTCCGAAACAATATTAGATAGCAACACTTCAAACTCATTACATTTGGACGCAACTTCCTTTTCAAACAAAGCTAGTTTTCGAATATGATACTCGGACAATACTTCCCCTTTGTCCACAATGGAATTTTCTTGAATTACAAACTCCCTAATCTTAACAAGGCGTTTCTTTATAAGATCGCATTGCCGAGTGAAAGTTACAAACGTCATGTTGACCAATAATAGTACAATAAACAAAAATACACTTGAACTAATTAAATGAGATACAATCAAAAACCAAATCAAGAGTCCACCCAACATGTTCGTGAGAGAGAAATACAACAAAACTACACGATTATGAACCTTATCAACATGGCAAGCAAAACTGAACCAGAAGTCCAGGGACAAGTTTACAAATATGGTTTTGTAATTAATACAAACTAATCTGGTTAGGCTCGCATTTGCAAAAAGAATTTAACACAATTAAAAATATTTTGTAGTTATTAATAACTTTAAGAGCAGAGTTATTTGGCCTCTTGATAAACTGTATTGTTCCATAGCAAGAGTTCATTCATTTTAAAGAAATAGATCCGGCCCCGGAGATCCAAATGTTCTGTACGGTGTTAACAGGCGAGAATTTGGCACACGTTTTAATTATAACACAAACAATTAATTTACTATGAGCCTACCTTTGAGAATGGTGACAGAGTACCTAGAGTGATGAGATGATATCTGGGGCGCCCCAATCTTGAGTCATGAGCACTTAATAAAATAATTATTTCATACGAGAGAGTTTCATGGCTTTGTACCTCGAGACTAAGAGACGCTTGAACACTGTTTTTACCGTTATAAAAAAAAAGTGCGGGTGTAGGCGAGCCCAGAGCCAGTAAGAGAGAAGGGTCAATGTGGTGTTGACACGTTGTGCTAATAAGTATAATTAACTACAAACAAAATAGAGCACAGCTGGCTCAGTAGGTATATTCATACTAAACAGCTGGCAATGGAATTAAATGACAAAATAACTATGAATAGAAAAAAAAAAATTCAATTTCTGAATTTTCCCGTTTTGTTTAGAGCCAGAAATACAAATCCCTAAAAAGTACATTGTAGGCTAATTAACTAAATTGTCACTCACCAGAAAGTTTGCTTGGTTTTTTTTCATATCCTCTTATCTTGAGTGATCTCTTGTTCCTGTCTCTGTCACCACTGCGGGAACGGCGCCCACGATCCTTACTGCGAGACAAATGCCTGTGATGCGACGACTTGGGCCTATGATGAGATGATGAACGTCTGTGAGGATCCACTGGACTTGTATGTTTCTTCCCATCTCTTTCCGGTGGACTGTGAACTCGCCTCTTGACATCCTTGCTATTGGGACTGCGAGATTTCCTTTTAACATCTCGGCTTTGAGAACGTTTCTTTAAGCCTCGATCCATAGGACTTGGAGATCGTTTCTTTAATCCCCGGTCCAGAGGACTGAGTGATTTCTTCTTTGCACTGGGACTTGGGGAATGTTTTCGCAAGACTTTGTCTGGCGGACTTACTGATTTTTTCCTTCCATTTGGACTGCGGGACAATTTCCTTAATCCTCTATTTAACGGACTCAATGATTTTTTCCTTCTGTTAGGACTGCGTGATAACTTTCTCAGGCTTCTATTTGGTGGGCTTATTGATCTTTTTCTTTTACTTGGACTGCGTGATGGTTTTCTTAACCCTCTATTTGTTGGACTTATTGAACTTTTTCTTCCACTTGGACTGCGTGATGGTTTTCTTAAGCCTCTTTTTGATGGACTTATTGACCTTTTCCTTCCACTTGGACTGAGTGATAATCTTTTTGATACTTTATTTAATGGACTTATTGATTTTCTCCTTCTACTTGGACTGCGTGATAACTTTCTTGATCTTCTATTTGTTGGGCTGACAGATTTTTTTCTTGCGCTTGGGCTATGAGATCTTTTCTGTAAACCTTTATCTGATGGACTTGGGGATATTTTTTTCACAGATCTAAACTGAGAAGATTTCTTTGGGATTATATCAGCTGGACTATGAGAGCGTTTCTTACTTTCCTTATCTAAAGGACTCTGGGATCTCTTTTTTGCATCCTTTTTATAAGGACTACAAGATCGTTTCTTGTCATCTTTGCTATGAGGACTGTGAGATCGCTTCCAAGCATTCTTGCTTGAAGGACTGTGTGTTCGCTCCCTTGAATATGCTTTTTCCGAAGTGTAGTTGAGTTTCTTCCCATCTTTGATGGGAGGGCTTGGTGACTGTTTTTTTAGGGGTTTAGACAAAGGGCTTTGAGACCCTTGATTTACAATTCTACCAGGACTGCGACTGTGAGAGTGCCTCTTTGAACTTCTAATGTCATGGTTTTGAGATCGATCTCTTCTGTCATTGCTCCTAGATCTCGTTCTGCAACAAACATAAATATAATGTATATAATATGAGTAGGAGTTAAAATAATAATTTTAAAATTAAGATTATCTCAATTTGCTCAAACATTGTACTAATGTAAGATTAGTTTAAGCTGAAACAATGATTTTGAAATTGTTAGACAAATCTATTTTGTCCCTATGTCTTATTACTCACTAAAAAGTTATAAGACTTTAATCACTATATTTAGGTAGCAATAAATAAGGTATAAATTAAAGAATAAATACTCAAATTGGTTTTAGGATAGATTGGGAAGCTATTAAGGTGGGATGGAAAGGGACGCGAGAAAAATCCAGTGGCAAAAAAGTTTTTTGGCTAGAATAAATAAAATATTGTCCCAGTACAAACATAGTATTTAATTTTCTTCACATGGTGAACTCAAAATTTCTTTAATATATGTCAAGGATGTTCTGAAATTTAATGACCACTTTTTCTCTTGATTTAACAAATTTATCTTCTAATGCCACCATGCTTATGACAGATATTCAGGAACTGTTGATATCAGCATGTGAAGAAAATTAAACTCTTTATGTTTGTACTTGAGCAATATTTTATTTATTTCAGCCAAAAAAATGTTTTGCCATAAACACTGCTAGGACAATGGTATTTTCTCGCGTCCCCTTTCATCCCACCTTAAGGAAAAACATACTCAGTATACCTGGCTGAAATTTAAACCTTGATCTACCTGTTAAATCAACATCAAAAGTGAATTTTGAACAAACTTAGGGAAAGGTAAAAATTAAAAAGACATAATATGCACCAGTGGGTACAAAAACTAAATATTAAGTTTGTATAATCTAGTTTGTAATGTCAATTAATTCCCCACCCCTTTATTATTTTAAACATGGTGTCTACTCAACTTGACCAATGAAATCCCCGACATTTTCCCTGATCATTTCCTAAAATTCCCGACTAAAAAGTATGTCACATCCTCCTAACTCGCACCCCACCCCCCACATTTTTCTATTAACCTTTTTTATGAATAATAATACATTTTAAAATTTGTATTTTTTTAATTCGTATTAAAATTGTTTACTATTAATTAAAAATATATTACACAGCTACAAACAAAAAAATGGCATTATAATTTACTGATTTAATGATTATCGTATTTCATATTTTAAGTAAAATATCATTTTCCCGGATTTTTTTGTGATTTACCAAATTCCCGACTTATTCCCGTTTTTTCCTGATCACTTCAAATTCCCGTTTTCCCTGATTTTCCCGGATGGTAGACAACTTGTTTAAATTAATAAATTAATATTAATTGTTGGACTCTTTGAGAGTGAATGAAAAGTGAGGCCCACCTTTTTATCCTACTTTAATAGCAACCAGACAATCTCTTCCATCTTTCTACTTCTCTAAACTTTTGGTTTATGTGAGCAGCCACTAACGCTGCACTATTGTATGAAATTTCCATCAACTCAGGTGATTCCCTTTTAATTTAATAAACTCTTTGATTGATCAAATAACTATAGCACAACAGTAATAGGCATTTGCTCTTCTACTTGGATTGAAAAACTCAATATGAACACGTGTGTTGTGTGTTGGCGAAACCATTTCTTTATTAATTACAGTGTTTAAAGTCTTATAGTTGGAAGAAGGTATAGGAAAAGTGGATAGAAACACAATATGGCCTTTACAATGAAAAGAAGAACACAGTTCAAACTTTACACTGCTGCCAATGGGCAAAGAGGTAATGGTTGACTTTTAAAGAAAATTGATCGTCACCGCCCAATCCCCCGACCCAGGTTCCATTCTATCGGAACTCATCAGGGAGGAGTGTGAAACGCACAACGCAACTTCCTAAAAGAGAAAACCAAAAAACAAAAGGGGAGAAAAAGAAAAATGGTAAAGAATGATAGAACACATAGATAGAAACATGTAAAAGATATAACATAAAGGACAAACACAGGAAGAGGACATTTTGTGTTTGTCCTTTATGTTATACCTTTTACATGTTTCTATCTATGTGTCCTATCATTCTTTACCATTTTCCTTTTTCTCCCCTTTTGTTTTTTGGTTTTCTCTTTTAGGAAGTTGCGTTGTGCGTTTCACACTCCTCCCTGGAGTTCTGATAGAATGAAACCCGGGTCGGGGGATTGGGCGGTGAAGATCAATTTTCTTTAAGAGGCAACCATTACCTCTTTGTCCATTGGCAGCAGTGTAAAGTGTGAACTGTGTTCTTCTTTTGATCGTAAAGCCTATATTGTGTCCGTCCCCCTTTTATATGTTTCTATCCACTTTTCCTATACCTTCTTCCAAATATTTTTACCACTTGTAGAGAGACAAACAAGATGGAGAGGCACATGACTTATTGCGCTATGGTTATCAACAGTTATTTGTTAGGTTCATCAAGTGAAAGCTATGGTTATCAACAGTTATTTGTTAGGTTCATCAAGTGAAAGAGGTTGAAAGATTTAGATAAGGACAGATATATATTCTATCTTTTGAGGTTTGGAAATGAGAGGGTGGTGGGGAGTGGGGGGAGGAAGTAGCCTGTCAAGGTCAACCATTTATGAGGGATCAATGTGTCTGTTGTTGGCAAGCCAGCCAGGGAGTTTATTATAAGGAATGTTAAACAAGCATCTTTAAGGGATGTCAAACCCGAGAGAGAACATTTAAGGGGTTATAACAAACCTAAGTAACTTTTAAGAGGTTTCAAACCTAAATAATATTTTGCAGTTTCATACTTAGAGCACATTGAAGAAGTGCCAAACATTATGTATTGTAGTATTCTTTGTGATCTGCAAATAATTGAATATAGAACACAATTTTCAAAAGAAATTAACTAGTAAAAATAATTTGCATAAAAAATTTAATAAAAAATGCTTTTCGCAAATCTATATTTATGTTATTGTTAATTTTAATATTTAAAAATTTTTTTATGACCGCATCTCATAACCAGTTCCAGTTGTACACCTAGTGACTAGTGTGTTTGGAATAAGAAAAATTGAATTCAAAGCAGGAGTACCCACATTAGCATGGATAAGAGTGGAGAACCATTTACGAAAAACCACCCTTAGTATACCTGCCAGGATCAAACTACAATCTTCCCATCATCGGCAGTCTAATCTACTACATGAGTAATGCCTTATATCGTGCGGCCATCAAAGCAGGTTTTAATGATATGATAACTTTTAAAGGTCTAAACATATTAATTTAGAACTCGATATATATTTTAATCTCAAATTATTCTAAGGCGTAATGTTATAATTTCCTATTCCCGTCTTGAGTCCCAATATTTCGACTCATTTTCCGTCCTGTTCCGAAATAAAAAAGTAGTTCCCATTCATCCTAAAGATTATACATATTACTATTCTATTTAAATAATAAATAATAAAGTACAGACTAGTTAAATAATTTTCTAAATTATATTATTATCCTGTTCTTGATTTGCATCAAGATGATGATGCATCCTCTAGAGGAGGCAGAAAATACACACTTAAACGCAATGTACATTTAAGAACATTCATAGCACTTATTATCCATAAACATATATATTATCTGCTGCCACAACTGCAGGTGTGACAGCAACAGGAAACTATGGGTTTGAGTCCCAGCCAAGTGTACTGACAGTAGATTTTTACTAATAGTTTCCCACACCCTTCAAACAAACATGAGCACACTCAATTCTTAGCTTTCAATAAAACTGGCAACTAAACAAAACTACAACATTTGAAAGAGGTATCATTTGATTATATCTCATATTAATTTAGTTGCCACTTCACTTAAAATTCATTAACGACCTAAGTTTATTTGGATGACAGCTAAAAATGTTACTAGAAGTAATCCCTAATATATTACTACGCCAACAGCTGACATCTATCACTTTGGATGACTGTAATGAAAACAGATGGTAATATATTAATGTGATAGTTAACCAGAGTAATTTAGGCCAATATTATTTATATATTTATTTGAGGTCAGACACAAAGTTTATTTATTGTTTTATTCCAATTAAAAAAATATTCACACCACTTTCACAAAAACTTCTAACGAACATAGCTTCAAAATGGTGACCGACAAATTTAAACCATATGGTTGAACATAACGGCAAACAAGTTTTTTACAATGATGTAGACACGCAGGTGATGAACATATTTTATTCAGTTAAATATTTTGAAATATGATAAAATAATCATAAAATCATGTATTGTAAGTAAAGAAAATGACAAGAATTTTCTCTTTTCCAAGTAAATATGATGCTGTATTAAAATAAATTGATGTGTGCACTATATTACACAAAATTAATAATGTTCCAAAACGAAGAATAAGTACTTTTAATTATGTTTAAAATATTGTTTCGAATTAAATAAAAAGAAATTTAAAAAAATGAAATAGTATGAGAAAACTTTTAAGTTTATGTTCTTTTAAATGTAATTTATAACAGACCATTAAAGATCTTTACATTTATAACAAAATAGTGATCTTTTACAAGTGTTGGCAACCCAAAACTTAAACATATGATTTTTGAACTGTCATCCAGGTAAAAACCTATCGTGAACGGACTTTAAATGTTGGCAAATTGTAAATATACCGTAATGGCCTGAATATAGTATGATCCTGAATATAATATGACCGTAACATTTTTAGGTGTTCTACATAAAAAATAAATGGTCTCCAATATAATACGACCTGACATTATAACAGTATCAAGAGGTAAAAACGTTACAGCTTTGATACATATTTTTTTAAAAGTTAAGTGAGACCGTCAGAATATATGAATCAATTCTAAACAAACAATTGATATATAATACGTAGATAATGGATGACATTTTTCTGTAATATATTGATATATTTATCATTAATTGATATATCACAACGTGTATATCAAAAGCTACAATGTTCCTATCAATTTAAAATGGTCGCTCTCCTGTAATTATATTCTCTGTCGATTTTCAATTATTAATGTTTTATTTAGCTCTTTGAATAAGACAAGTTTATTAAAAATAGAACAAAAATCAACGTAGTTAATAAAAATGAAGCAATAAAATATTATATTTATTTTAATTCAATAGATTATCGATATATCATTGCCAAAACTTCATCACTAATTTCTGGTGAGCTATCGCGCGTAGGATCAGTTATGGTGGACGACTTGAAATTTTTTTAACGTGTGAAAATGTTCTTTCCGTTGTAAAATCCGCAATTTATTGAATTAATTTTAAGTTTATTTGAATTTTTATTTTTGATTATTTTTAGTGTGTTTAGTAAATATCTATAAGATTGTGAAATTAAAGTTTCAAGCGATCATGTGTTGTAACGGTTGATTCGAAGTTTCGCATTGAGGGGAGAGTAGGGTATTAGGCACGGTAGATTTTCTATGCAATAATGCTTGGAAAAATAGTGAAAAAGGAAATATTCAAGAATCAGAATTGAGGTTGAACTTAAGAATCGAAATCGAGATTGAACTTAGAATCAAAATCGAGAAAAACAGATATTGTGACATCTCTAATTGATAGCCTTGCATAAAAGAAGTTTATTTTGAAAAATGAGTACCCCACAATTTCGGTGTAGTGATGAGAGTTTATAAGCCAGAGATTTGTCAGCATCTGTTAGTGCAGTTAGAATGAAGATAGTGAGTGGCTCCCCCACAACTTTTTTAATGAAAGATGAAATGTAAGTTCAACACTTTGAAAGCTAAACTGAGTGTCAATGGAGCCTGGCCATAGAGGTTAACCAAAATGACCAAAATTCTAAGTGCAAAAAACCTGCAAGAACACTCATGGAAAGGTTTTTTGAAATACAAATGATGTTAACAATATGGATTTACTTGAATCTGGATCGACAATCAATTCAGTTAAATAAATCAAAACGTACATCAAGAGGAAGCTTCAAAATGACGAGCCTACAAAACTTTCAATCTTGATCCGAAGCCTTAATTGAGAGCTCGGCTAGACGCCGAAATCCGAGTAGTTGCAGAACCTCGATATGTATAAAGTCTGAATGAATAGTGAGATGCAATGATAAAAAATACACAGAAGTCTAACATTACACCATAGTCTAATCTAGAACAATTATATAGAGATCTTGAGGCTAGGTAGTGAGTCGCAACACAATTGTGGTTAATTTCTAAGAACTGTAGTTAGCACTGAACATTGGGGTTTAGAGGGGGAACTTAGTATGATAATTTTTTATGCATTTCTAGAAAATTAGCTGTTTGATGCTTGATATTTCCTGATTCCAAATTTGCTGGTAATAATACAGTAATAAGTAAAAAAAATTATGGAACTTTAGTCTGGATAAGCGAAAGAAGATTCAGCAAATTTTTACTTTATATTAAAATAACTAGGTGAACTTCTCAAAGGTATTAACAGTTGTTATTTTATGATGATTTTACAAAGGGTTCTTTGGGGTAAAAAAATGTGGTATATTTTTGAATAAATACAGTAATTAGCTGTGGATAGTAATTAGCAAAACATTTAAAGATCTAAAACCTCTAAAAACAAATACAGATGCAGAATGTGTAAAAGAGAATATACCTGAGTTTTTTCTCAACATAATCTATCTCAGTCTTCCTGCCGCTCCGATCCTCCTGCTTCTCTACACTCTTCTCTTTAATTTCATCCCTGAAATGGTAAAAATATTATATGTTAAAAATAAATAATAATAGGTGTATTTTTAGATACAAATGTCAGTTTACATATTCAATAATAAATTTGGGATAAATAAGATAGCTTTTTTTAAGAATGAGATAATCATTTAAAAAAAATGAGATGAGATAAATGTAATAAAATATGAACCAAGAAAATGAACTTTCTTTCATCTAAGCCACCCCACAGATATGCCAACTTTCAAATGTAACAAGAAAAACATATCTACCAACATTCAATTAAAAGGATGAAATAGTTTAAAAAGCTTTTATTAAGTTATGACAAAAATTTCCCCATAATTAATAATATTTAGCACCGCATCTTACTACCCGTCCGGGTTATACACTTTAAGTACTAATTACTTTAATTGATTAGGAATTGGGAAGGTTGAATTATAGGAAGTGAGCTCGCATTTGCGTGGAGGGAGAGTGGAAAACCATTTAGGAAAAACCACCTCAGTTCACCTGACCGAAATTCGAACCTCGTTCTCCCCGTCCTCAGCAGTCGAGCTCAACACGACTAGCGCGTTAGCCAACTATGCCACCGAGGCGGATAATCCCCATAGTTAAAATCAGCAAATATAATTTTAAGAAATTTTGAATGCAACATGAGTTTATTTGCAATAATCAAAGAAATAACACAATATGGTACTGTAAAGTAGGGCTCTGGAATTATTCGTATACCGAGCTTCAAGCTGAGCTAGTCGCTTAAGCTCAAGATCAAAAATTTTGTGGGCTCGTCATTTTCAAGCTTCCACTTTATGTACTTAGTAATCCATTTTTAAAACACAATAGTAGACCTAGGCATAGTCCATTTAATTGAGATATATCACCATTTAATATGGTCGTCCATTTTGATCTATAGTTATTATTATTATTATTAGCACCGTGTCTTACTACCCGTTCGGGTTATACGCAGATCTATAGTTGATTGAAGTTGTTTACTTGTATTGACATGACAAAGTAATGAAAATAAAAATAGCTAAGACGATTACTAAATAAATGAATGATTCTTTTTACTATTTTTACCTGGTCCTTTTCTAAGATAATAATTTATGTTAAATTAAAAATGTAATATCAAGAATATATTATATTAAATGTTTTCAAACTTAAGATATTTAAAATGCGTATTAATTAATATTATGCTATAAAACTAGCTCTAGTTTAGTTACTATTTAGTTATAGAATTATGTTGGTTAACCCGTTTAAAATCAAGGATGATATTATTTATTACAATACATATTATTACACTAACCACATTTATATTAAAAATGCATATTATTTGTTAGAAATATTATTTTAGTCATATTACGTTTACACTAAGGAATAATAAACGAAATACGAAACAGATCAAATTTTTAATTGTTTATGATTTTTAAGTTTTCTTATATGGTAAATTAAGTTACTGAAGCTTATTTTGGGGAAATATTAGCTTATTAAAAGGTTGATTTTATTAACTTTTTATAATGAGTTTAGAAACACACTACATAATATGACATGATAGTTGAGGAAGCCAACCTGAAAGGATAGTTAGGTTAGGCTTAGATTTAAACAAACGCACTTCTCTATTTTATTTCTACATTTGTAAACTTCCCACTTCTTCAAACTTCCACAATGTTTTGAATTTCTGGAAATATTTATTTTTCATATGAAGAGACATTAATGAAAAATATTCCCAAAAACGTAAATTGATGTGCAACGTGGTAGTTTCGAAGAAGTGTAAAGTGTAAAAGTTTAAGAAGACATGAATAGAGAAGTGTGTCTGTTCCTATCTAGGCCTAACATAACAATCCTTTCAGGTTGGCTTCCTTCACTATCACTTACTTTACATTACTGTACAGTGTTTCTACATTGTCTTGTTATACATTTCCAAGCCATTCGCAATTATTCATTTTATTAACTTTTTTTATAATTGTTAGTGTAATTTTAATGTCCTAAAAGACATGAGTGTTGAAACCATTTTAATAATTTTTAATTGTGTTTTTTTTAAATTGTATTTTATAGGTGTTATTTTTAATTTAAAAACTGATATTTCTATTATGAAACTTTTTTTTCTTCTAGTATTCACTATTTATAAAAATTAGTATCATTCATATTTTAAGAATGTTTTAACCCTCCGTTGGTCGAGCCTTGTCTCGTAACACTGTTGGTCGAAGGTGAGCGCCGTGCTCACCGTCAATCTGTGAACGTTCCATACTAGTTATATTCATATAATTTCAGAATTTGTGTATCCTTTTGAATTACGTTTTGTACTTTTTTTTTGATTGAAATGCTTTCATTTACAATCTTTTATTAAAAAATTTAACGATCACAAAAAAATTATAAAGAAAAATATTTAAAAAAACCTAGATAATTGTAGAAAATCACAAAATAGGTAGCTAATTATCATCTTATACAAACATGTATAAGGTACTACATCTTAAAGTTAGCGTACTAGCAATTTTAGAACATAATGAACTATATTACTTAGAATTGATTATAAAATTCTAATACAAGGAGAAACTAAATTGAACTAAAAAAGGACAAATATTGAAACTTATTGATTACGATAAAAGTGTTTATGAATCCTAATAGTTTTTCACCGTGAATCATTGAGCTTTGTTTACTCTAATTTTTAGTCACTATCCTCCGAGTATATATTTGCATTTCCATGGCAGTTCTGGCAAATAGTGATTGTATGTTCACCACACATAGGGAACTGGCAATCGGCACATCTAGATGCTGTCTTACGATTCTTCTTTTTTGGACAGTAACCACACTTGACCCTACCTTTGCCTACTTGAGGTAATGGTGCTCGTTAATTTTGTGGTGAGTGAAGATGCTGGTGAATTTTAATTCGAAGATCTGTGTGAATATCGCTGGTTGAAGCTCTTCTAGTAAGATTGTTGACTAGATCTAAGCCTAAAGTTTTCAGGAACTTCCTTCGAGAAATATTTTCTCCCGTGTTGCTTCGGAAAATGATTTGGGCGTTGATTGCGCTGACATCAAGTAAAGTGAAAAATATTCGAAGAGGCCACCTGTAACAGACCCTTGCCACAGTATATTGGGCTTTTAACTCATCTACTATGTCTACACCACCTTTTGTAACGTTGTAGAAGGTAATAGCACTTGGTTTCATCAATGTCATCAGAATCATGCATCGTTGAAATGAGTATTACATTTCTGTACTTTTTTGGTACATAAGACACTAATAAGAAATCTTCACCAAAAGCAAACAAACAAATTTTCTGGTCTTCTTCGAGAGTTCACAACTTCAGGTGGAATTTCTTGTTTATTTTTTCTTACTGTACCCACCACGGTTAGATTTTGTTGTATAACAAATTCGTTCACAAGACCAACCGAAGTGAACCAGTTATCTAATGTTATGTTACGTCCACTGAATCTATATGGTTCTATCAACCTTTTTACAACACTAGTTGGTTTATTATCAGAGACAAATGGACCATCTGGTTGAATACCAACATATACTTCCATTTTCAATGTGTAAAACATCCACGAATCTACCATTGAAAATACCTTGAGCCCATATTTTGCCGACTTTTTAGGCATGTACTGCCTAAAACTACACCTCTCACGAAATGACTCCAACATCTCATCAATTGTGACATATTCTCCAACTGAATAATAGTCTTGACAGCGCTGAACAAAACTTGAATAATTCCCTAATAGGAGCTAATTTATCGATAGCTTTTCTTGCAGCTCTTGTTTCCACATCATCAAAACAAAGAGCCCTTAGCAACAAATAAAATCTTCTGTACGACATCACAAGACGAAAAATTTCAGGGGCTGTCGGGTCATTCGCCCATAACTCTTGTACAATACGATGAGATGATTTCATTTTCCCAGCTAAGCACAACAAACCCATTAGAGCTTTAATTTCGTCAATGTTGCTATCCACAACATCACTTTCTCGTGTGTAGTTAGTTCTTAATTTTCGTAGATGATCATTTGTGTATTGTACTGTGTCTTCCAACACATTATCTGGGAAGAAAAGACACCAAGATTCATAAACAGTTTTAGCATGTTGAGCAGTTCTCTTAACTCCAAGAGGATGTATAACTATATTTCTTTGTCTCCGGCGCCTGCTGGGACGAGGAGGATGAACGTTCCACAAAGTGACATTATCACGTCCAAACATAATGTGGCCCAGAGCTTATGGTTTGATCTTGAACTATGTCATCCCCAGCTACTTCAGAATTACTGTCGTGTTCACTGTTGGCTGGTTGCTCTATGTCTGAAACATCGGAGTCTTCTTCATCAAGTGAAATATTGAGGTGTTCGTCCGAGTCATCTAATAGCCATTGACCTTCCTGATCCATTTTGAATAAAAATATCACTGTAAATAATAAAAAATAAAAATATACTACATTAAGATTCTAATATTAAATAATGACACGATTGGTCGAGGGTGAGCGCCGCGCTCACTTATATGACAACGTTCACAGAATGACAATATGACACAGACTGTAGGTCTCGCGTCATCTTATCTTAATCATGCCCCCATTCTAAACATTCCAACGGGCAGCTATACTGGGATTCATTGTTCCTACGCTGTTTCAGCACAAATGCCAGACGAATAAAGAAAGTAGTGAGCGTTGCGCTTACCTCTCGACCAACGAAGGGTTAATAAACTTTTCCTGGTACAGCCACCCTGTTATATATATTATATTATTGAAATAAATTAACTGTTATTATTGTTTGTACAGATATTACTGACTGGTGTGAGTAGACCTACTTGGAAGGTAAGGAGAGAAGGTTATCTAAGGTTGAGGTAAAGGGGGTTCCTGAATTTGGTTATATATTGGTGAGCAAGTTCCCACCTACGGACCTGGAAAGCATTACAACTATTGGGGAGGGCTTATATAACTCTTATACTATAGACAATGTAGAAACACTAGAATAATGTGAAGTAATTGGTAATGAAAGAAAGAAGCCAACCTGAAAGGATAGTTGGGTTAAGCCTAGATATAAATACACACACTTTTCACTTCGTTTCTTCCTTTCTTAAAATATTTCACTAAATTACACATCACACATAGTTTGAATTTTCAGAGATGTTCCTTTATCAATAGAAGATACACATTGAAAAAACACAAAGAATGACAAGATATTGAACTACATGTTTCTAGAATGATTTGAAATATGTAACAGTTACATACAAAGAAATGTGTAGTTCTATAGCTTGTCTTTCTATTTCAATTTATAATGCCACCTACATTTTCAAAGCTACCATACTTCCAAAATTTTCGGATTAAACAAATATTCAAAATAGATGGCCCATCTCAATAGCACAATGGCATTTTTACAAACACGTCTTAACCTAGGCCTAGTCCCAAAGGGTCTCACCATACACTTTTACAACCACTTTCAGAAGAAAAACATAGTTAAGATATATATTACTATATGCACATCTTAAAAGTACAAAATTTGATACTTATTATCTAAGAGTGTGGTTATAGCCCACATTAAGGTTATATTAAGACTATTTCTGTGAAAAAAGTGTGGCTTATTTTCGGGTCATTACAGTATTTCATTTTGTAAAATCATCTCTCTTTCATCTCCCACTCATTCCTATGATTGACAGTATCACAAATCATTCAACAAAGAAAATGAACAATATGACCAAGAATCTACTGAAGAGACTTTACGCACTCTGCATCAAGGCACTGGGCATGGGTTCCTCACTACCTGCCCCCACACCCGTACTCATCAAGCAACCACTATTCATAGGATACAAACCCCGCTCCACCCTCAACTTTTGGCTTAACCACGCCCTCTCATCTCAAGCCTGCTTTACACAGACCAACTGTGTGTCCTCTAATACATACAAAACAACCAAGTTATGAACCTGTCCGAACAATCACTTAGTTCAACTGAAATTGATATTTTATTCAAAGGCCTAATATTTTCACTGTCAACCAACTTTCTTCACTTTGGTGGAATGTGTCATTACCTATGCCAGGAACCTGAGGTTACAATAAATTCTTTAAGAATAACCAGTCCAACCAAGATCAGGAAAAGATGGCATTGAAGGAGTTCATTTCACCCTTCCCACTAATTCACAAAACATAAAGATCTCCAGTGGGTCAGCTGTCCCATTGTTGCTTGTGGTACCCCCCTCAGTAAATGCATTTGAACGCTGGTTGACTCATCTTCAATTCCTGGTCCGACAACTTCCCTCACACATAAAGGACACAAACCCCACTTTCTCAACTGCTTACAAGACTTTAAAAACGAAATTCTCACAGTTGCATACTTGGTCACATTAGATGTTGATTCGCTTTACACCAACATACCCTACACACAAGGATTTTCTGCAAAGAAACATTTTATGGACAAACGACCACCTAATTCTAAGCCATTCACTGTCTTTGGAGTAGAATCCGCTCACCTAATACTTGAAAAGAACAATTTCTGCTTCCTGGACAGACACTACCTTCAAATCTCCGAGGGAGGATTATGGGTACACATATGGCCCCCTCCTATGCTTAGTCATGGGTAAACTAGAGGTCAAATTTTTGCAATCCGAACCCTTGTAACTGCTGTTGAATGAGATTTACTGACTTATGCTATAGTACTAGAGTTATACAAGCCCTCCCCAATAGTTACAATACCTCCCAGCTTTGTAGGTGGGAACTTGCTAAACAATATAAATAGGCCTAATCAAATCCAGGTACCTTCCTGGTCTCAATCTTAGATAGTCATCTCTCCCTTTATTCTTAGCAGGCCCACTTACACCAGTCAGTAATTTCTATGCAAACAATAATAGCAGATAATTTTATTTTATAATTAAATAAAATATAAACACAACATTCAGTTCAACTGCCGAGAGTAAAGAGAAGTTTGAACAGGCAACTGTAGTATGCAAGCCTAAACCTATTTTTGAATCAAGAAACAGACAACAATATCTAAGGAACTAAGATCCTCCTCTAGCGATGCTACCATTGTCCAGTTTTTTTTACTCTCTTGGCGACTGATGCACCACGAAAGTTACATACTAATGTGTTTTAATTGTGAACTTCATGGCCTACAGTTTTCTGGTAAGTATGTAGGCCTTGCCCTTCTATCCTCTTTTCAATGTTTAGTTTAATATAGCCGTTTGGCACAATTTTTCGTTTAATTATATACTTAAAAACAGTTGTTACAGTTCCTGTTCTTCTCTATTCCAATTCTTAAATTTTTATATTAAATTTTTGACTATCTATTTTGAGTCCTAAACAGTTACAGTTTCAATCTTTTATTATATTTGGAAGAAGGTATAGGTAAGGTGGATAGAAACATATAAAAGGGGGACGAACACAATATGGCCTTTACACAGTTCACACTTTACTCTGCTGCCAATGGACAAATAGGTAATGGTTGCCTCTTAAAGAAAATTGATCGTCACCGCCCAATCCCCCAACCCAGGTTTCATTCTATCGGAACTCATCAGGGAGGAGTGTGAAACGCACAACACAACTTCCTAAAAGAGAAAACCAAAAAAACACAAAAGGGGAGAAAAAGGAAAATGGTAAAGAATGATAGAACACATAGATAGGAACATGTAAAAGGTATAACATTGGTCCATTGGCAGCAGTGTAAAGTGTGAACTGTGTTCTTCTTTTCATTGTAAAGGTCATATTGTGTTTGTCTCCCTTTTATATGTTTCTATCCACCTTTCCTATACCTTCTTCCAAATATAATACAATTACTTCATAAAGCGAAAAGAGGTTTTCCTTATAGAGTTATATAATTTCAATCTTTTGCCATGCATCTAACTTCACACTAAAAACCTATTTATTTTAATATCATGAAGAAACATATTAAAAAACAACTAATTAGTGTGGAAAACAAAACACAAGTGTTGTGTTGAGTACAATATTATAATTCGTCAGACTAAAATCAAATGAAAATATGGAAACAATAAGTACAATAAAAAGTTTACCATTTACAAATTTAGATCATTTATCTTCAGAACTTTCATTTATCATTTTATATTAGAAGTGGGCCAATCAAATCTGTGAATCCACCGAATCCTGACAATTATTCAAGATTCTAGGATTCAGTGTTTTATTGGATTGACTCTTTCACCACATAAGCAAAGCATAATATTTTGATTTTTGAATTAAAAAATAACTAAGTTGGACCTACTTGAAAAGCACAACATCCTCTGTAATCATTATTTTTTGGGGCAAAAGAGATAAACATGAATAGAATATTTTTTTTAATAATAATTGTTAGGAGTGGAAAATTTAACGTGCCTAAGCTCGAAATAAATAAAACAAATTAGGCTTTTTTTAAGAGAAATAAGAACACATTACACAGGATACAAAGTCAGCCGCCATGACGTATATGTTTACATTGCCAGAGTGATGATTAAATAAACATGACTGTTAATTCATACTACCCTACTGGTTTTAATTATCTATGACTATATAAAGAGCCCCAATTTATTTCATACGATCCTTATGTTAGATATTTTGTTGGGTTTCATGAAAAGTAAATACTGTCAACCGCCAGACACCGATAAAACTGTTTATTTATGCCTAGCGGCCTACGTATTATATATCGAATATTTGTTTAAGATTGATTCAGGTAATCTGATCATTTAGTAAGTGCTATCGAGTTTTAAGAATCAAATAACGACTTGCTAATTCATAATTTGTTTTTAAATAGACTTTAACTAAGAGTTTATTATTTTTTTCAAATATGTTAATGAAGCAATTGTAAAAATATTCAAACACAGTCTTGCCTAATAAAATAGGAATGAACATATTGCAAGAGTCAAAAATATGTTTGTGTTTTAAATAGAATATATTCTCAGAAATCGATATAGCGCATGAATCGAATATCTTCTTCTGGTTTTCTATGCAAAGATAGATAATAGATATAAAAGAAAATAATGATGATGACAATAATAATACAAGCATTTTGAGTTCAATATCTCTAATGTATGTTTAATTGTTAAACATGTTGTTCTAGTCTTTTTAAAAAAAATCTGTTTGTTTTTTTATTTTAGCTTTCTTATCAAAATAAATTATAATACCTAAAGATGATTAGAGTTGATCAAAAGGTAACTAACTAGGCCTAATCTGTTTCTTTATTTCACATGTTTTTTAAAAAAAATCTCATTCTATCAACACTTTTAAAAATAACTTAAAGACACACAAATTTTGATTGATTTGATTTCTAAACAATAATATGAGTCTAGAATGTTTAATTTATCTGGATTTTAACCAGTATTTTGCGAGGGATGGTTGGGGTTGATTAAAATTTAAAGTATGATTGAAATAATTCTTAATTTACAGCTTAGGCCTATATTGTGTAATGTAGGTCTATTTGTAAATAACTAAAATTTCTAACAATTTGCTAGGATTCGGATTCGAAAATAAAGTGTATATTTGGATTCGAGAAATAGTGAATTCGACCCATCTCTACTTTATATCTAAAAATCGAAGTGATGAAAATTGTGATATTAAAATTGATTCTAGAATTTTTTGATACCAGTAAGAAACAAGTGTATCAAAGAATCAATTTTGCTTCTCTCTACTTAACACATTCTTATTAATTGATTTGATGTTTTATTACCAAACAAAATTATTTATAAATGACCTTGTATGACAACGGTTTGAACCTATATTTTTGTTATTTTACAAAATTGTTCAGCAACAAAACTAGTGTGACTACTTATAAGTCATTAGTATAGTTATTAAATTCTTTGTCTCAATTTCCCTTCTAAGATAAAACACACTCTACCTATGATGATGATCCGTAGAATCTCTCCCTGTCCTCCTTTTCAGTGCCTTGGTGTCCCGTGTCTGCCCGTCTCTATTTCCAGCCCGCCGGTCTTCATCTTCGCTGCTTGAAGAATTACCACCAATCGATGAACTCGACTTGGAACTCCTGGACGACACGGACGAAGACTTTCGAGGTGATCTCAATCTGGGTCTTGACGGGCCTTTGTGCGGGGATTTAGACCTCAAAGGTGACTTTGAAGTAGACCGCACCGATGAGGACGAGGTTGGCGATGATAGCAAGGACTTTTTGTCCTCGTCATCACTGGAGTTTGTGTGATTTTTGTCTGACTCCTAATAGCAAAAGAGAAACAATAAATTACACTCGTCTCCCGAAGACAAAATCTATTTCGAATTGTACCTACAAATGATATATCATAACCAGAGTTGGAAATTGTTTAAAGCCTCAAAATTTGACCAAGCCCCAATGAGAAATGTTGTGTATGATTATGTAAACCATTTAAGGGTATTTTTTCTTTCATAAATTAAAATGCAATAATAGTTCACTTAATCTTGACTCCTGGATAAAATTTGATATGAAACTGGCTGTTAAATATTTTTATCAGCTCGATAAGTTAAAAGTGTGCCTTATGACCACCAGATAGCATTTATCTGCCAGATAAAATGTATTTATTATCCATCACTTTTTTATCGGGAGTTTTAAGTAACTGATAACTTTTATCTGAAAGTTAAAATTTGCGTTGCCATAGTGATGTTGTTTTTCATGAGGTTTCACCTATCAAAATCTTGGTTGGCGTGTTTAGTAAGCACAGGCCCAGGTTCTAACTATATATAAAGTTAGAACATTTAATCAACACTTTTACAAAAACTGACAAGCTATTTGTAGAGTTATATAAGGACATTATTTAAATGCGAGTACGATAAATGAAATTGTGTAAACTCTGTACCCAACTATTGCCTACATTTTGGCATACACAGAAATTAGTACTTGCCAAATTAGTTTCTGCACCCACCTAACAACATGTTTCCTTGCACTTGTTTAGCCACAATTATTTAACAAATGTTGAGAATGCCACCACTTGCTAGGTTGTAGCGGTAATAGCAGGGTTAATACACATGCGCATATCAGTAAAAACAGTACCAACCTTGCGTTCTCTGCATAAAAATATATTTATCCAACAGATAAATTCAGTTCATAATATGCATAAATTATTAACTTGGCTGATAAACCTTAATTTGGTCGCTAGCTTTAAACTTTCGATAGAAATATTTATCCGGTAGTCATAAGACCGGCCCTTAGTGATAAAATACAAAAGTGAATTATCTTAGCCCATTATTATGTATAAGATAAAAGATATATAGTGATTGGTCACTTCCAAAATTTAAAGTTACCTAATTTTGGTTTTAAATTCCACTTACCACACAAAATTGTTTAAAACCATTTGGGTTTTATTGTTTTTAGCTTGGTGTAATATGTGGTAATCAAATTTGTTATCAGGTTTGCCCAGTAAACATCAACATCAAAAGAATTTGTGATGAAAATAATGAACAATTGTTATCAAATTTGTTAATTTCATTGTATGTATATATTTAAATTCTTTTATACTTATATAAACAAAATAGAGATTAGGAAAGAAGAGTTTAGAGGAAATACACCTACATTTGTGTAGAGAGGTCATGAGAGCCGTTTTAAGGAAAACCAACCTCAGAACACTGGACCAAGACTCAAAGTCTGACCATGTCACCGCCAAACTGGACTAGAAGGGTTTTGACGTTTAGTCCACGTCCTCACTGATAGTTATACACAAAGTTAAATTTATCATTTAGATTCTCATATTGGATGTCAACTTATGTTTTTTTTACTACTTTAAAGAAAAGAAGTTAAAATAAACTTGCATCCATGTTGAATAGTGGTAATTAATATGCAGACATTTAACTAAGAGGCTTGAGTAAGCCCACTAATCACAAACAAAAATGTATTTAGGACACCACGTTAACACAAAACCGCATGAATAACATAAAATTATCTAGTAATTAGTTAAACTCACTTTAAAAATCGGTACATAATAAGTACTCCCAGGGAATAAACCATATTCCCTTGTGCCAGTATTCAGCCTACTAAATCTTAAAAATGAGTTTTAAAACAAACTATACTTTGATAACCAATTCAATTACCTACATCGGTTTATCATGTAGGTAAACAGTTAAATCGTTGTACGTTTGTAGTACGGGAGTTGTGATATTAAAAGATTGTGGAAAATATTTAAAAAAACTATAATCTGTGTGGTGAATATTAGTATGCATTCTCTTTATACTTGCAAAAATGTTTTAGTAAAGAAAGATAAATGATTCAACTCCATAGCTCAGTTGGTAATGATTCTGCCTGCTGATGTAGATTCCTGGGTTAAGTTTTTACTAAGGCATTATTAATAAGGATTCCCCCAGCTGTTAGCATACAAACATGTTAGTAAAATGGGAGAAGAAAGGTTTAGTCGGTAATCTTCAACTCTGGTCGTGAAGTCAAATCATTGTAAATATTGAGAGAACAGGTTTGTTACCTGCAAAGCTAGATCCAATAATAGCCCATCAAGTCACCTTCCATGACACTAAATAATATTACAAATTATAGTTAGAAATGGGTCAAATAATGCTTTTAAGGTGGGAATGTAGTGTATCCAAGAAAAGTTCACTTTTTTTTTCAGTTGTTATATCAAAACTTCTTTTGTCAAAATAAATCAAATATTGCTTTAGTACAAACAGAGTTTAGTTTTCTTCCCATGATGACCTCAGCAGTTTAATTAATACCTGTCATGGGTATCCTGGAATTTAATGACGACTTTTTCTCTTCATTTAAAAAGTTTGTTAGATAATGTTAGATAATATGCTCTTGAGAAATATCCATCAAATGTTGATGTCATCAAGTTAAGAAAATTAAACTATCTTTATACTGAAGCAATATTTGATTTATTTTGCCAAACATTTTTTTTTGCTATAAAAACTGTAAAAACATTTTTCCTCGTGTTCCCTACACCCCCGCCTTAAATATGAATTTACATTTTGAAGTAACATTTTTAATGCAAAGGCTTTTGAAAGATTATTTTCTTCTCAAATTTAAGAAATAAAATGCAATATAAAAATTACATTAACTTTTAAATTTCAATGATCTGCGTGAGGATTAAATGAAAAGTTTAACTAGCCTAGTTCAGTGGAAAGGGGGTGGTGCGGATTCTAATCCTTACCAAGTGTATCGAGGATGGCTTTTGCTAGATATTTTTTACATTTTCCTTAAATGAGCAAAAGTGGATACATTTCCTATAAATTTGACCTTCCTCATCTCTATTTCCTTACCTCTTCAATGAAAAAAGGGATAAAAAAAAATAAGTTTTAAGAGGTGATGATATCGTACACTAATAAATTTAGTTTGGGCAACTTTAAATTAAGCTAAATTTTCTTGTTGTCATATAACTTGAACGGGTGGAACCCATTGTGATAAAAAAAAAATCTAATTGAAATAGAGCTGATTTTTAAATTCAAAATTATTATTTTTAAATACAGCTTAAAAAAATATTTCTGGGTATTGCACTGCATCTACCTGTTCGAGCTACACACTTTTAAATTAATGGGATTGAGATGAGGAATAAAGCTGAGTTTATGTGGATGAAATTATTTCAGAAAGACTCTCTTCTATACAATCAGCTGAAATGTGGACCCTGACCTCCCTTTCAATGGTAAACCAAACTAGAAAATCTTGATGTTTAGTCTGTGTGCCCACCAAGTGGGTTTTAAAACCAAAAATTTACCATGTACTAGATCAGATTTCATTCTTAATAGCCATGTCACATTTCGTAATGCTTTTTAATAACATAATAGAAAATAAAACATTTCATACACAGATTTATCATATTTACTTTATCATTCTACTTTTACAAAACCCCAAAGTCCAGAAAAAATGTTATGGTTAAATAAAGGAAATAATTAACTAAGTAAAAATTCACACTCTCAAAGCTGTGGTAGTTATTTAAAAAAATATAGTTACACATAAATTTGAGCTAAATGCATGAGCATTAAATAATGTCTTAATTTAAGGATATAGATCTAAATTAATTTATTGAATCCAAACTTGTAGTCAGGAAAAAGAGAAGATAAGGATTTTTTTAAGCAAACAATAAACAATTTTAAGTGATATTCAAATTTCCTTTAAAAAAAAGTGGGTTTAATTGTATGATTTATGGGCTCTTAACAAATTACACTTATCTGAGGACATATAAAGTAGGCGAATTTTAGTAAAATATCGCTGCATTCATTTAAAAAGTGGGAAAACCAGTGAAAATTTAATGTGGAAAACCACTCTGCATGTAGCTAACTGAGATTCAAATTGGATAAAACTAGTTGGGTAGTGATGCATAACTCGTGAGTGAGTAATTCAAATTGAACAATTCTTGAACGAGAGCTGTGAACAAAGATATATTGACCAATAAGCCAACACTTTTTACTACACATTTCTATTATTACTTGTAAAAAATAAATGTATGCATGTCAGTTGTACATTTAAATCAAGAACTTACATCAATGAAATTAAATAAGAACTATTAACCTAAATATTAGGCCCTACCGCAATGATGCATCAAGGACCACTCCCCTTTCCCCCCTGATCATTACTTTGTGTTCATGTGACACTTTACGGGAGACATAGTGAGTGCATTAGTTTGATTTTTCTTTACATCTATTATTTTCACTCATACGCTATCATTATATCTGCCTACTCGCTTTGAGTTTTCATTCAATGTTCAGTTTGATTTATCTAATCTTGGCGATCAACGCATCGCTTCTGCACTATTTTCTATCACCCATCTTCACTGAGCTTACAGAGTTGTCATCATTCACTACTATTTTTTTTCACTCTCGTTCATTTGTTCTGGAAAGAGTCAGGAGTTTTTGTCATTCACAACTCTTCTGTTGTTCTTAGTTTGTTACTATGAAAAAAATAAAATATAGATGTTTACTATAATTACTACAGTAGCCCCATGGCTTCTTTGGTGCTGACTGACATCTCACAACTGACTTCTGACAGTCAACATTTTTAGGTATATACCTAAATTGACTGTCAGAAGTGACAGCTTCTAAACACAGGTTTTTGCAGATCATTTGGTTCGGCGTGGGGATACATAATTTGGTCTGGTAACTTTTCAAAGCTATGAGCTGTCAGTCAGCACCAAAGAAGCCATATGGCTACTGTAGATTGTAGCACTCCCTACAATATTAAACTATTTTTCTTAACATCAACAGGCATAATTCTGTGCTTTAGACATTAAAGGCTATATACAAAGGTTACTTATTATAAATAATATGCATAAGTAATAAAATTAAAGAATCAAAAACAATAAGCTTCGGATAAAGTGCACATATATCTTAATTCGTTCAAAAGTTGAAAGGGAAGGGACAGATTTGCACACTCAGAACGGACAATGTGAAAATTAGTTAGCGGTCGCTTGCTCATCAAGTTACGAAGGGGGAGGGGTGAAGGGATTGGGAGCGGGCCAGCCATGCGGTGAACAATATGACTCATTTGAACGACTATCGAGTGAGCGAGCTTATGTGAGCTAACTTGCATCAACAAGCTAGTTCGACCTATCGCTATAGTTAGGCTTGCTGAGGCTAGAGAAAACCAACCAGTTTTGTGTGTGTGGAAATTAGATTATAAATATTGTCACATTAACGTGCCCAAGTGTTTTGTGAAGCTTTAAATGTATTGTATACTTTAGAAAAAATAACAAAAGCATGGTCTACAATAAATAAAAATATCTACTCTATCCAATGAAGTTGAATGAACAATCACTGGATATAATTTAACACTAAATAAAATTATTGGATTTCGTTAAATAAAATGTTTGATTTCAGTATTATAGATCAGCCATTAAATGGCATGTTTTGGCTGAAAATGGTAAAAAAAAAAAAAACCTACTCGAACTTCAATGGTAAGGCTAAATTTTAAATATTTGCCTTTGGTCACAATTTGAATGTCAGATTTTTACATCTTCTTTACTAATGGCCTTTGATGGACGGGAAATAATTTATTTTTCTCGACTGGAACTTTTTATTAATTAATAATTACTTATCTATGCCATTAGTAACTCAAAAGTTCATTGTAGTACTAAAAAAATATGCCACCTAACTTTATCTTGAGCTGGTTCGATTTGCTATAGGAATATTAAGAAGAAAATTAAAATTGTGCAGTTGGTACTATTTTTTCTGGCAATTTCATGAAAAGAACATTATCGTCTACTATTAAATAAAAATGTGTATAGTTTGGATATCATTCTCATTAAAATCAAAATAAGTAACCATTATTTGCATTTAGAAGGCTATGTAATCAATTTAGCAAATTATTAAATTTGTTCCATTTCGCGCAAGTATAATACAGTCAAAACTGATACAGTGAACTTCTAGAATCTGTTGCTATTAATTTTAATATGCTAAGTAAAAGTTCATGAAAACACATATCGCGATATTTCGGTGTCCCTAGTAATTTGTACTTGGGGCAATACTTATAGTAAGCCCCAAGTCGCTTGTATGGTATCAGATTTAACAAAATACAAGGACTAAATTCTGTTTTAAAAGGATTTTTTTTTTTTGTGAGCTAAGTGTTATATAGCTTATTTAAGAATAAAGAATAGAGCCCCCGTTTGCTTAGAATGAGGTTAGGGCAACACTACAGGAAAAGCCACGTTGAATTCAGCAAACCAAACTTGAGTCTGGGTCTCCTGTGTCAAGCTCAAGTGCGCAAACCAGTATACCAACCTCTCCAGTCTAAAGAGTTTCTCTGATAACATTATAGTCCAATGGAAAATTGGCTAAGACTTTGGCCAAAGTTAATAAAAGTAAGGCTATACAACATTAATAATAAAAATAGTTTAGTGCATAATAAAGTGTTCAACTTATTGTGCCATTTATTCTTCAAGTTTTCTCCTCTATCATGGACGACAGTAAAAACATTTATAGATAAGTTTTAAAATTATATATAAGCATATACATAAAACAATAAGATAATATTCAGCTTGTTTGTAATTAAATATATTTTCAATGAGTTTTAAGGAGGTTTTCCTATTAAGATTATTAGGCTTCTTATTGAAAACCAGTCCATGCACTCTTTTAAAATAATTAAGTGTTGTCGTTTCTATTTTCATTTATGTTCGTCAAAACTCCGTTCCTAATAAATAACTCAACTTTGAGACTAAAATATCTAAAGCTAATCAAATTAAGTAATGGCAAGTATTATCAAATGAGCTTGTCCTCAGAGCCATTAGTACAGATGAGATCATTCAAAAACAGAAACTAGTCGAGTTGTTTTTTTGCTTTACCAATATACTCACTTTGTTCTGACATTAATTAGGCCCCTTGATAAAATATTGCAAATATTGGCACTAACAAATATATTTATTAATCATTTTATAGGCTTTCTTAAGCACCGCGTCTTACTACCCGTTAAGAGTTAAATGCATATATACTAATTACACTAATGTATTAGGGATGATAAAGGTTGAATTTAGAGTAAGTGTATCACCATTTGTGTGGAGGGAGAGTGGAAAACCACCCTCAGTACACCAATTGTGATTCGAACCCCAATCTCCCCATCATCAGCAGAGCAGTCCATTGTGTCCAAGGCGGGTAATTTATAAGTGTAAGGTTATTTTGTGCCAGAGAGCATACATGATGTATTTGAGAATTCAGAGTTACCACACATCTGTCAAGTTCTAAGGGTTCTAAGATTTTTTTTGAACAGAGTATACACAAAGTAAAATTGATTATTTTACCACACTGCTATGTGGTACTTAAAACATGACTATTACAACTTACATAACACATTTGTTTACAAATGTGAGTTTGTCTATTATGATAAAATATCTGAAGTAGAAAAAGAAAACTGATCACTTACTTGGTATGATAAAAAGTTACATAGTTACCGCACCTCCTGGTACTCACCCTCACTATTGTGCGATTGTCGTGTTGGTATGATGGTCTGAGCAGTGGTGATTTACACGAGTTGTCATCTTGTGATTGCAATGGCTTTGGCACCACTGTCCATGTACATGGTAGTATATTTAACAGAGCATGTTAATATTTTTCGATCTTTGAAAATTTTAATTTCTATAGGTATAGTTTTTTTTTTGCACGTCATATTAAATTCCTTTTAAAAAAAAGACTAATATGTTTTTTACTATCCATATCAGTCTCTCTTTATGTTTCCATATAAGATTCAGTAAGAACAACATGACTATCCCATACAAATAAGACCCATTAAAAAGGACCAAAAGTAAGCTATTAGTTAGCAGATAAACCAATGGAAAACACTTTTCTTCATTTAGTTAACCACCAGATTGACAATAAAGAACAACTTTAATGTAGGCTAGATATTAAAATATTATGAAACAATGAACCATTCACCAAATGGAACATTGTTTAGTTTTTAATTTGCAAGAAGAAGTTTGCAAAATAATGTTATAGACCTGTTTAATTCAAGAACATTATTATTGAAAAATAATAAGGCCTTAGTTAAAAATATCTGAATAAATTAAAAATCTCAGTTATTGAAAGTTAAGAACATGTTTTAGATTCCATACTTTCTGTAATCTATTGGTAAAACTAGACAAGTCACCAGAAATAAAACTAGGTTTGATTAAGATCCTTAAACTTATAAATGACTTGGTTGGTAATATAAATCATATTGTAGATCAGAACTAAAACAAAATTAGATTATTGAAAAACATTTTTAATAGTTTAATAAGGAACATTTATGATTATTTATAACAGAATTCAATTTTCAGTAAAATTGTACAACTTGTGTTAATTTAACATTAAAGACAGATATTTAATGTAATGTGAAAATTATATAGACACTATAATTTGATTCATATATGAAAAATTGGTAATAATGATTAAAAACTAAGAAATATTATAATAAAAAAATTTGATAAAAATCATCGAAATTATAACAAACATCTAATAAGTTCAATAGATTTTAGAAAATTTTAGTAGACTTTTGAGTAAAATTACATTAAAACTATGTTTGTTAAGCAAGGATGATGCATACATTACATGTCTTTGTAGTATATTGAGAATTTAAACAAAATTATTTGTAAGAATTGAGAAAATACAACATATAAAAATATGTAAAAATTGAATTTTCAAAGATTACAAGGAACAGGAAATTATAGATAAGAAAGAAATTCAATTTTTACATATTTTTTATATTTCGTATTTCCTCAATTCTCACAAATAATTTGGTTTAAATTCTCAATATACTACAAAGACATGTAATTTATGCATTATCACATCATCCTTGCTTAACAACACACATTTTTAATGTAATTTGACTCTAAAGTCTACATTTAAAAAAAAATGTATTAAGCTTTTTAGATGTTTGTTATAGTTTCAATGATTTACACCAATTTTTATTATTATAAAATTTCATAACTTTTGATCATTATTACAAATTTTTCATATATGAATCAAATTATAGTGTCTATATAATTTGCACATTACATTAAATATCTATGTCTCATGTTAAATTAACACAATTTGTACAATTTTACTGAAAATTGAATTCTGTTATAAATAAAATTGATGAATTAAAAAACTGCAATGTGTGTCATGTAAGCTAAAATTTTGTCTTGTTTGGAAACACAATAGAGTATAATTCGATAACCTTGCCAGGTAAGATATCAACATCTTAGTCAATGCAATAATAGTTTTAGATTGTTTCCAGAAAAATATCTGCCTCCCCTCCCTCTCTCATCTGCCTTGCCTTGCTCCCAATGGTCCTACTCACCCTGTTAGAGGATTAAGTACCGTTTATGGGCATAGTTGTGACTGTGAGTAATGTATCCTTGTACTATATATAGGTATGGTTTTTCGCCTTCAGACACACAGTTGGTTCTGCACACCATGGGGGTATTTAGCCAGTAATTTTGTCATTGAATTGTAATCTGGGCTTGTGCTTCTTGCAAATAGGCCTAACTTGTTGGAGGTTTCATATTAATTGTTAGGTTATCCTTAAGATTATGTCTTTGAAATTAGTTTTGATCACAGCTACTTAAGGGGGCATTGTCACCTTTTTATAGTATGTTTTAAGAAACTTGTTATCTTGCACGTCTTGTACACACCTTGTATGAAGTTTCATATTAACTGTAGGTTATTAATAATAATAATATTTAGCACCGCGTCTTACTACCCGTTCGGGCTATACGCTTAAAGTACTAATTACTCTAATGGATTAGGAATTGGGAAGGTTAAATTAGAGGAAGTGAACCCGCATTTGCGTGGAAGGAGAGTGGAAAACCATTTAGGAAAAACCACCCCAAGTTCACCCGACCTAGATTCGAACCTCGATCTCCCCGTCCGCAGCAGTCGAGCTCAACACGACTAGCGCGTTAGCCAACTACGCCACCGAGTGTAGGTTATTATATAGAATATTATGCCTAAGATGTTAAGTGTTGATTATGACTACTTAAGGGGGTGTTGTCACCTATGTAATATGTTTAAGTAATATTTTATGATCTTGTGCTTAACACATACACCTTGTTTGAGATTTTTTTTGTAATTCCCAAGTTATTAAGGAGAATATAATTCCTTGGATATTATTTTTCATCATGACTATTTAAGAGGGTGTTGTCACCAGTGTAACATGTTATGTATGATCTTGCGCTTTTCACAATCACCTTGTTTGAGGTTCAATATTAATGTGTTAAGATTATTAATGAGACAAATATGGTTTAGCCGGTAGTTTTGATCATGTCTACTTAGGAGGTGTTTTCACCATATTGTATGTTAAAGTTATGTGTATGTAGCTTGCTCTCATAGCTCTGGATATATTATCTGTTGCAAGGTCGTGCTCAAAAAACAGGTAAACAAGTAGTGCCTTCCACACCTGTATTATTTGTTTGATGGAATTCAATGGGCTAGTTGTGTGCCCTAGCTGTGGGCCTTAATTGTTTAAAATACACAGTGTTTGGTTGTGCCCCAGCTAATCCACTAAGACTATATATTTATTCTGTGGTACTTGGATGAGATCCTAGTTCTATAAAAAGGGGCTAAATATTGTGTTCTTATGAGTTGAATAAAACTGACATGTTTCATTTCCCCTGTGTATGAAAATTAATGATCTTATTTTAGTAAGAAATTCCTTTCAGGTATAAATACTTGTAGTTAAACTGTTTAAGGTTTTCATCAAAATGTTTTTAGATCGAGAGGGAGGGAAGAAGTAAGTTAGATGAAAGTTTGAATCGGACATTGTATAGCAATCATGTTTTCAGCAATCTTCAATATAAAACAGTGAAAGTGGGATAAATAGAAGGCATTTAAAGAAAATATATATATTAAAATATCATAAAAAGTCAATGTTTCTTATTGACTTATTATCTAACAAACAATGCAAAAAACAAAAACAAAGAGTGATACAATGTAATGTTTATTTCAAGTTAAGTTGTTTTTCTATAATAATAATAATTATTATTATTATTATTAGAACCGCGTCCTACTTCGCGTTTGGGTTATGCACACTTATGCTAATGAGTAATGACAGGGTGATCATGAGATGAAATGGAGGGCCTACAGTTTAACGTGGAATCCAAACCATGGTGGAGGCCTGGCATTCCCCACATTCATTCTATAAATAAGTTATTGGTTTAACATAATCATACTTTTAAGAAGGTTTAAATTATTTATATATGTCCAATATATTAAAAAAAAAAGTTTTACAGGGGTCTATAGAGGAAACGTCTACCAATAGATTTATTTTGCAAATTTATTCCAGCAAGTTAAATGGCTTTGTTTGACATGGCCCCCTAAAACTGTTTTTACGCATTGACAGAGCCCTTACATAACTCAGTATCGGTCCTACCTCACTCATGTCCATCTGAACATTGTCGTAGTTGATATCCGGTTCATTAGGCTCCAACCTTTTCCCATCATTTTGGCGTTCCACCTAGAAATTATTATTATTTTTATTAGCACCGCGTCTTACCACCCGTTCGGGTTACACACACTTACGCTAATGTGTAATGGTAGGGTGATTGTGAAATGAAATGAAGGACCTACAGTTTAACATGGAATTCGAACCACGCTGGAGGCCTGGCATTCCCCACATTCACAAGTTGTGATTAATACACGTCTTGTCAGAGGTGAAGGAAGAGTTTGGCAATCAGATAAATCTGTGACGAGACCAAGGATTGAACCCTGGACCCCCAGCACAGAAGTCTGACACCTTACCCCTAGACCACCAGGTTACCCCCACTTAGAAATAAAATGTATGTTTCCATTATGAGTCTTTGTTGATGGCTTCTTTACAATCAGATTCACCCTAACTTGTTGGACATGTGTGAGGTTCCTGCTTAAAAAAGAAGAGTCTACAGTAAAATGTCTGAGGACATAGCCTCAATCAAAAGGAATTGAGAAGGATAAACATTAATCCTGTGCAAACTTTTGAGATTTCAAATTTGAATTTTATTAATATTTGAAATTTGATTCAAAATTTGAATCTTGATATTGTAAAATTTAGATTCAATTCTAAATTTCAAATCTAAATAAATCCTAGATGCGGATTTGATGGGTTTAACTCAAAATGTGAATCTTTAACTTATACTTACTCAACAAATTAATATGGTCAAACTAGAAACCAGTTGCAAAGTATAGTGAGCAGAAAAGTTAACCGAGTTACAAGTTTTGACTTCGGCAACAGTTGTTTGCGACAGAGAAAATTTAAAAAATGAGCTAAACCCACCTTTTAGTAGATATTAATCAACCTTTACAGCATGATTAAAAAAGTGGTGTGATCTTTATTTTATATTTAACCTTTTGAGATTAGTGTTATTTATTACTTTTTTTAATAAACATAAAATGTGTCTAAAGTGTAACAATGATTTTTTTATTATATGTATGAAAAAAGTGCATTGAGCAAAAACATTTAGTAATGAATAAAATGATAGAGTATTAGGAAAAAAGTAGAACACAAATAAAAGACACTAACACAAATTTACACACACTTCAATATTTCGATGCTATTAAAGCACCTTCCTCAGGAAGTAGTAGTAATTAGACTAATTACTACTACTTCCTGAGGAAGGTGCTTTAATAGCATCGAAATATTGAAGTGTGTGTAAATTTGTGTTAGTGTCTTTTATTTGTGTTCTACTTTTTTCCTAATACTCTATCATTTTATTCATTACTAACAATAATTTTTGAAATGTTTTATAATTGGATTAGATTAGGAAACGTAACATAGTAAAGTAATCAAAAATGATTCGATTTGAAACACTATCCTAGTAAGCCTATAATAAATTATTTGATTCAGATATAAACCGATTTTTAAAATAAAATATTCAAGACAATATTTTAAGTATGGGATTCGACTAGGAGTCAATTCAATTAAACAATTTTAGCAAGAGACTTTTAGTAAGTTTAACATGTTTACATCAAGGTGATTTAAAATCATAAATTATATTATTCTTCTGTAGCTTATATAGGCTAGGAATTGTTAATAAATGGTTTAAGAGGTTCATTAATTTAAATATTGGCACAATGTTTGTGTTATTTATATTTTTAGGTGAAGGAAATAGGTACACAATTCAAATGAAGTAGACCTATGTGTTTCTTACCTGACGTTTATCTTCATGCCTTAGGTTTGTGTTTCGTCCCACACTTGCCATGCGGAAACCTTGTAACTTATCCATCAGATGACTTCAAACTTTTACTCTTTCATAAGTAGATCTGCAATAAGTTTTAAGAAAAAATATATCTAAAAGTGTTAGAAAAATACTTGATTTACAACAAATATAAAAAATAATTTTATCATTATCTGCTTACTATCCCCCAATGTTATTTTTCACTGTCTCTTCCAGCCGATAAGTCATGCAGACATAATTGATTGTATTTGTAGGTTATTTAAATAATTTATAATAAATTTGGTTAAGAGATAAAAACCATATGGTATGCCTAAAAGGTTTTTTTTTTCAAATTGTGTGAAGTNAAAAAAATAATTCAAACACCTGAAATTGAATTTTGAATAAAGATAAACTTTTCCTGAACAATAACTTTACAGTGTGAGAAATATGAAAAAATACACTGCTGAATTAAAAACAAACAGAAACTCATACTTTGAAAGCCATTGTGTATGATAGATTATCATGTTTTTTTGAACATATTATTTATTAGGAGGGTGAGTAAATAATTATTTGTAATGTAGTTTTAATTTCTTTTCGGTTGGCTGTACTACTTTATTGTGCAAGCATGTGTAAGCGTGGTATCTCTTTCGTCACTATGGTGTAAGTTTTACCTTCATCGGTCAGTTATTGTATGCAGTGTGTTGTTGTTGGGCTCTTAGCATGGCCGCTTCTCTTTCCATATGCACCAAACAAGAGCAAAGATCAGTGATCTCCTTTGTGTAGACAGGTGTCTCAGGGGCTGATATTTATCAAAGGCTTTCAGCACAGAATGATAAAAGTGTTTTGTCACAGTGAAATGTCTACAAATGAATTGTCAAGTTGAGAAGTGGTCACACAAGTGTAACACATGAAGAAGGAGCAGGCCGCCTGTCTATATCTACTGCTGATTACAGCAATGAACGAGTCCCTGCCATGACGGATGACTATCAGGTCATATTCAAAATAGGCATGGTTGTGCAGACTTATGAAATCATCCACAGAAAATTTAGTTTTCATCAAATCTGAATTGTTTGGAAATATATTAACACCTTTTGGAATGCTATGGTAACGAGGGGCACACTTTTTCAAAAGAATAAACAGTGCTCATTAACAGTGAGATGCTGAGCAACAAGACAAAGATCGCACTTCGAAACAAAAAATGTCAAGAACTACTGTCAAATGGAGTTTTGTTGTTGTATGCCAATGCCTGTCCTCATACTGCTACCTTGTTGAAACACTCCAGAAAATGAACTTTGAGGTATTGAGCATCCTGTGTATAGTTTCGAACTCATCCCTTTGGACTATATCATTTGTATGGTCCACTCAAAGATGCCATAAGAGGCTGTCAATTTTCCAGTGACCAAGAAGTGAAGGAAGAGGTGCATGAATGACTAGTTTCTCAGCATATATATAGCATATTTCATGATACGCTAGTTTGTTGCATATTTCATTATTCGCTAGTTTCACTTGGTTATTTCCACCCCTATTCCTCCTCACTCAACTCGGCGTGGCCGCAGATTTCTTGGAATTAGCCACCCCTCTACCCTCTTTCTACGCCCAAGTAAACCCTCTCACACCTGTCGCATACTCTGCCTCAAACTGTGTGCGTTGAAAACCAATCTCTATTACAACTCGGTGAACCTCTCTTGCTTGGTTTTGTTTGAATATGAACTCGTAAAAAAAAAACCTGTGGAAATTGATTTTAGTGTGCGACTCTTCATAGATAATAAGTTAATAATGTTCTTTGTGTGTGTTTTTATTTAATATAATATATACTCATTAAACGAGAGTGTTTAGGGGAGCTCTTCTCGCAAATTAATATTCTTAAGAAGACCATCCTCGGATCAAGAAGATCAAGACCATTGCTCCTAGGTATTCTAGGATCTCCAGTCAACGACACCCCTCAAAGGTAGGCTCTACACAATACACCTTTTTTTCTAAATCAACATTCAACTCCCGTCTATGTTTTAGTTTACCTAAAACGGGTCCTTCGAAATCAAATTACTTTTTTTGTTAGTCTTAACTACATTAAAGAGACAGATCGCTCATACAATATATATATATATATATTTCTGATGGCATAATCAGCTTGTGAAACACTTAACCAAGTGCGGGGAAAAGCAAAGGGACTTGGCTGAAACATAATATCCTTGTAAGGTCTCAATTGTTGTAATAAGCCTACATTTTATAAACCTATTGCGGATAATTATTGACTCGCCATAGTATAATCAACTGGTATAAGGTGTTTTTTTTGGTTCACATGTGTGAATGAAATAGCCCTAGTTATGCTCTTTAGCTTATTTTAGTTTTAAAATAGTTTTTTAATTATGTGTCTTGGGTTTTATACAAAAATAACTATGACTCATTATGGTTTATGCTAGGGATATACATTAGGCCTACCAATAAAACATATAATGGTTCTCCTTGTGTTTCTAAATAGAATACGTGAGGATACACTTTGCTTGATGTTGACATAATTTTCACCAGATAACTTGCTATGTTCCATGAAATTCACTAAATGTTCCTGTCCGCCAATCATGTTGAAAGCAAGGTTAGCCCGGCTTTTTGGTTTATTTTTTAGCGCTGTCTTACTACCCATCTATGTTGAATTTAAAGGAAGTGATCAATATTTTCATGTAGAAAGTGGAAAACAATCTTTTGTTAAATAGCCACATTACATAAAAACCAGAATTAAAACCCTAACCTCTCCATCATCAGTAGAGTATATTGTGAGAATAAAGCTTTAGGCCTAAACTTTTTTTCTAATATTTTTATAATTACAGACCCCCAATGAAAATCATAAGAAGTTTAATAAAAGAAAAAAGTAAATCACAAATACAGAATATGTATTAATATCGATGATGGTTAGTTCTAGTCTAATAACTTGTGGCTATTTAGTATGGTAGTTCATTTGTTTGTTTATGTTGTGCAGACAATTTGATATGGTTTGTTTGTCCGTGTCTCATAAACACAAACATTTCCTAGTTTCTTCTTTCACTTTATTCTGTCGCTCCAGTTAGTGATGGGCATAATCGAATGATTTTAAGAATCGAATAATCATTCGATTCTTTGAAAAATAATCGAATGATTTTGAGAAGTAGTAAAGACTCGGTAATAATCGAATATTTACTACTTCTAAAAGTAGTTACTAGTTGCTAATTTTGCTTTGTGCTACTCTTCTCTTTACCCTGCTGTTGGTTCTCCCAACACGCATTCCTTTGCGTTTGCAGCTTATCAACACTTTTCTATTACTGCATTTAGTTCCTTGTGACAGTGTCAAAGACCAAAGTACTGCCACAACAAAATACTATACAGTGAATAAGTGAACGTATTTCTCAAATAAGTAGCTCGCAATTAATATAAATGCTTTTGCGTGCAATTAATAATTAAATAAGCAACATACATTTCCCTTTGTGTTTAAAAGAGTCGAAATAGTTTACCCTTTAATGTTTCCTAAACATAACAAAAATATATAAGCTTACAATCGTAAAATTATTTCAGCGAATAAAATTTTAATATGATCTGAATATTACGGCCGGGCAATGTTTTATTAAATACATTAAAAGTATATACTTATCTACTTAATAAATTTAAGTCAACGTTAAAAAAAATTTCTCAAACCATTTGTGCTATATGTGATTAGTTAGTTAGGAAGGTAAAATTTTAAGGAAATGAAAAAGAACAATCCACGTAGTAATGTAGCATAATAATCAAATCATTTTGTCATTTTCATTCAAATTATTTTTTGCTGTTATTCGATTGTAAACTGTAAAACCACTTAAACTTTGTATTAAATTAGCCTTAGAATCATTCGAATGCGTAAGGTTGATTATTGTGTAGCAATGGGGACTATTTATTGAAAATGAACCTAATAGAAATGAAGACCTGTATAGAGATTGCCTGGAAACATTCATAATCATAAGGTTGATTTTCCTCAGCACTTCTGGCAAGGGTGGGGTAAGGGAATGAATCGGCCAGCTCGCGTCAAGTCAGCTACTGTTTTCATTCGAATGATTTTGAAAGAATTGAATGAATCGATTATTCAGAATAATCGAATGAATCGATTCTATTCATCCGATTCTGCCCATCACTAGCTCCAGTAAGCTCCTACTCTAAAGCAAGTAGGCTACTTGTAGCCTAATCAGCACTAGGCCGAGATACTAGAGTTCTAATTTAGTGAACAATTTGTTAACAAAACAGTCTAACAATTGCTTATGTTTTACTATAGTTTTTATGTTACTGTACATGAATATCGATCACTTTTTTTTGTTACATGGACATCAAGTGAACAGTTAGATGATTGAGATCCTATTGTTGCATCAAGAGCTTGTTTGAAACGGTTAGAAAATAGGTCTACCTGTAGTGAATGTATAATACACCTCACTAGACTAGCCTACTCCGAATAGCAACAGTTTTTAGAAACACACAATAATAGACCACAACCACCACATTTAATCTTTTTTCACAGCAAAAACAACCCTTGAGAATGAAACAATATATGTTTTTATCTTGTTTGAAGGAATCTTCTAAGATCAAAATTAAATAGGAAATCTGCACTAGGTAGGTACTGCCAGGCTTATATGTCAGATTACATTACAAGTAGGCTATAAATGCTAATATTAATATTTAAAATAATTATTAGGACACAAACCTGGATTTTAAACCTTAGATAATTGACCTATACATAAAGTATCATTAATGATTATGATCCCTACCCAAACTAGCTAAACCTAACCTTTCAAGGATTAGTAAATTAACAATCGAGGAGTTGGCTGGAAGAAAGGCCTTGTTGTCCATAGATAGCGCACACAAAATTTGATATCAACAACTCAATTTTCACCAAGTTATGAATATTTTTCTGGGCCTATGTTGGTACTTTTATTGACTTCTGTTTTAGCCTTTAAATTATAAATATTATCCATTCCTTTAATGTGAATAGTTACTGTTTATCAGGTTTTTTTTTAGAGAAAACTATATGTGAGTGACATGAAAGTAACTTTAGTGCAGAGATTTTAAGTGAATTTGAAACTACTGATAGAGACTACGATTTAAAGCTAACCTCAAAGAGGAGCCTAAACTTTGGTAGAAAAAGGTCTGTTAATGCTGATTTATTGGGCAAATCACGTAAAAAAAAAAGTGTGGGAAGTCTTTCAAAATTTCCAAATGAGAACGTGTAGAGAAGAAACTGTTTGTGAATGTACAAGCCTGTTGTCCAAAATGTTGTTTTGTCTAGTCCGTACTGTTCAAAACAGAGTTAAAGAAGGAGGTTACAGATTCGATGAAACACGAGGAAAAAATTACAATAGACCCCATAAAATACCACAATCTGTATGGGACCTAATAAAGGGACACTGGGCGTATATTCCCCATTCCCAGTCTCACTATTCAGCCAGTAAGAGTAACAAACTTTACTTTGAAAATTCTGCATTGAATGTGAATATATTATTTGGTCTTTATAAAGAATACTTTAAAGGGAAAAGAAACACATCTGAAAATGAGGTATTCCACATATTCTAATCATTCCTGTTCAAATTCACCCTATGCATTTTGTCAGCCTCGTACTGATATCTGCGATTTTTGTGAGAAGTTTTCAGCAAAGCTAAAATGTAATCCTGGTGACACTGAGACAAAAAGCCCTCTGGAGCTACACAATAGGAAAGTTTCAGCTTACAACACATTAAGAGAATAAATAATAAAGAAAAGCAATGGGAGCAAGATAATCTTGGCCCTTGAATTTGGCTACGAACAAAATTTGCCACTTCCAAAGCTCGATGTTAATTCACAATTTTATAAACGCCTTTTATGGTACAATGTATTCAATGTTTACTGTCACATATATGGTGACTCCACACTGTAATGTTTTCCAGAGACGGAAGCAAAAAAGAATTTGGATAGTGTAGTATCTTTCCTCTATGATTTTGTTACAAAGAAGCTAGATCCTAGTGAAAACTCACTTTATGATGAAGTCGTTTTATTTTCTGATAATGAAAGAGGCCAAAATAAAAATATAAACTTGTGTTCATTTTGATCTTTTTTAACATAAACTTTGCATGTAAAAGTGACTCAAATTTTTCCAGTGAGAAGCCACTCATATTACTAGTGTGACAAACTGGTGTGTATAGAAAAATTTTGAAAAAAGTCCCAAAAAATTTACAGGCTCGGAAAATGACGAAGTACTAAGCCAATCAGCTAATGTAGTAAGTGACTCAGGCATGATAGAATATTGGATACAGGCTTTGCAAAATGCTTTCCTTAAAAAGCCCACCACTAAAAGTATACCTTTTACCATTCAAAAATACAGTAGATTTATCTATACTTAAGAGTGGAAATGTTCTTAAAGCAATGTCTTACTGTGGGGCATATCAGCTTTTCAAGTTCATGATCAAACCAGTACAATTTGAAGACAACTTTTTTCAATCAACTTCGAAACTTAAGTTAAAAGCAACCAAGGAACGAGATGTAAGAAAGCCTTTTACAATACATCTCAGAACAGATCATTTTGTGGTATAAACCCATCCTTAAGATGTCCAGCAACACTACTCTTGAGGATCCTGACGATGATGATATTCCAGAGGAATAGGACACTTCTGTGGTGTGAAATGATCACCATTTAGCTACACAAGAAATACACACTTAAAGTTTGTAAGGGACATCATGTTCCTTTCAATGAACGTCCAGAAGGACACTTTTTTTGTTTGCATTATTTGTTTACAACAGCTAATAGATATTGTGAAATAATAAAAATAATTGTATAGGTAAATTATATTATGTGAAATACTATCAAATCTTTATTAAGTGCAAATTTATAATTTTATCTAAATTTAATTTAAATTACTTATATATGTGGATAGAAAGAAAGGCTTTAGTGCAAAATTTTGTGCCCAATGATGGAAGAAAGGCCATAGCAGAGCTTTTTATTTTTTAATTATTACAAGACAGCTTATAGATGTTATTCAAAACTATTCACTCTATGTGACAGATAAAAAAAACATCTATGGTAGTCAGCTTTAACCTTTGATGGCAAAAAGGGCATACCTCCAAAACCTTTACCTGACCTTATCTCAGAATGTAATTTTCTTACTTAGGTCTTTCTTACAGCCAACTAGTCAATTGTAGGATTATTATTATTATTATTATTATTATTATTATTATTATTATTATTATTAGCACCACATATTACTACCCGTTCGGGTTATACGCGCTTACGCCATTGTGTAATGGTAGGGTGATTGTGAGATGAAATGGAAGACCTACAGTTTAACGTGGAATATGAACCACGGTGGAGGCCTGGCATTCCCTTGTATGATTATTGATGAAATAATAATTTCAATAGGATATGTTGTCACACACTGGAAACAATCATGGATCAACAATATAGCTAACAGAAGTCAACACAAAATAATGTCAATATTTCATTTCTCTTGTGATTCTAGTTTGAGTTTTATAACTATTCATAATCATCAAACTTTATAAAACCTGGTTAAGCCTAAGTTGCATGGTATTTTTTGGTGCACAATATTTATTCCTTAAACCAAAAACAGCAAATGAGCTTAACATAACCTTTCATGTGTGAGAAGCACAGACTAGATCAAAATCTGTTGTTGGACTGTGCTTAAAAAGAGCAACTAGTTTTTTTCTCTCTGTGATTTAGAATATTTTCACATTTTGATAAAATCTTAAATATGCTCATGTAGTGTGTATAAGTGCTAGAAAAAAATTAATTTATCATAATTTCCTGGTAAAGCGAAAAAAAGTCCCATATTTGGCGTGTACTATAGCCAAAACCATTTATTAGGCTATAGGCCTAGATTATCATACTAGTCTAGTAGAATTTTGGCAAGAAGGAACTTATAGAAAATTAACAACATTTTAAGCCTATTATGTTACTATTATTTTATAAGTGGGATCACTAATACTATCAATCAAAAATGACCGATGCAGACTAGGTTGGCCTACATTATTTGACGTGTAAACAGATGAAAATTGTTTTAATGAATTTTGTCAACAACATTACTCCCTATATGAATCTGAGTAATCAACTGGTAATGTTTAAAAAAGTAATTAGGCAACTCAATTGGGATATACACGTACTTGTAAGCCTATAACCCGAATGGGGTGTTTTCAAAAAAAGAGGGTGTGGGGGCGGCTAAAGCTTAACACTAGAACCGAATGTAGATAAAAATCTGTAATGCTGTGGCATGCAAGACATCAAATAGCTAAGCCCTAATCAATCATAATCATTTCACATTAGCGATATAGCAAGTTAAAAAGTAAACAAGAAAATAATATAGTACTAAAAACGTAAGTAGTTAAACAATGTTAAAATAATCACGTATCCGTCCATATTATAAATTCAAAAAGCACAATATAACATAAACCTAATCCTTGAAAAATAAACACCTCTCTTTAGCCAACACAAAAAAGAATATTCATCAAAATTTATTGTTCTGAGTCTAAAACGACAATTTAAAAGAATATGTAAGATTCATTATAAATAAAGTTTTACCTGAGATGACTAACTCAAGAATGAAAGTTATCAGATTATTAAAGTTTTGCTAAACATTATTGGCTGATAAACTCGATACTCAACATGGAGTTTAGATTTTAGAATCATTAAACATTCGATCGTCAACTGAAATGTATGACGTCATTGAACTATTACAGTGGAGCCAACAAAAAAAAAGTGTAATCATTTATTTACCTTGACATTTAAAAAATTATTTTCATAAGCTAGATGTGTAATATATATAGATTGATTCTATTGAATACCCAGAGATAATGGATGGTGATAATAAATAATAAAAACATCAATTGAATCTCAAGAATGAATTTTGGATTCAATTTTAGGAATAAATGGGACAAGGACGGGCCTCCCTAAAGCACGCAATCATATTTTATTAATCCAGGCATACATCTAGAACTTAATTCAAGTAAGGTAATGACAGTGGGTCAGGAACAGGAGTGGAACGGGGGAGCTTGTTTTTATTCTGGGGCCTGGGACTATCTTAAGGCCACCTCAACATTCCAAAGTAAATTCAAAACTCGTTTAAAAACATACAACTGCTACCCACTCCTCCCCGAAAATTTCTGAAGTTTTTAATGTTGATAACAAAAGCGTGTTGATAAAAGTCTGTTTGCGAAACTATTTATCTTAATTTGACTGTGGAATCCAATCTTCAGATAAAATATACTTTCATCTAAAGACATCCAATTTTAAACTTCAAATACCTTCTAAGAGCATTTAATTTTCAAAATATTTCAAGCGAGAATCATTTCAATTAACTTCTAAAGGAATCAGATTTTCAAACATTTCATGGAAAGGCCATTCAAATAGATTCTAGAGGCATCTCATTTTATAATTTAAAAAATCAGGTGAAGAGCCATCTATATAGGTTTTTTGAGCATCCAAATTTGAAAAAAAATCCTGGAGGAGGACCACATTTATAGCTTTTAGAGAATGTAATTTATGAACCAATCTTGTTTAGCACTACTTAAAGTAGCTTTTAGAGACACCTACTATTTAACAATTTTATGAAGAAGGACTATACTCCAAATAACCTATAGGTTTAGCAAATTTAAAATATAATAGGTTAAGGTCTATTATAAATTTAATTTAAGAAAGTCTAATTTTGAAAAACTGTCCACTGGAAGACCACTCCAAATAGCTTCTAGAGCATCCTATCTTCAAACATTAACTGAGCGGAACAGGGTGTGTATGGAGGGGGGTGCATAGGAAGGAAGAGAGAAAAATTCATTGAAAAGAAATGATTTACCCTCCTCTTCTTTGACACAAATAAGGTTCCACTACCACTTTTTGAAATAATTTTATTATTTATCAAAAGTCTTAACATCATGTCGTAAACTTACAATTTTGAACTCTCTCAAAATTAAATTTGCCCTATTCTTGTGAATCACAGTCTATAGCCTCCCAACTTAAGCCTGCTACTTTTCAAGGTAAACTGATTGTACATGGAAAAGAGGGAAACCTCTAAAATTAAAGTAATTGGGTGTGACATGAAAATTCAGGGAAAAGTCCTAGAGGTTATAAAATGTCATCGAAATTTTCAATTAAAAAAAAATGTGAAATACGAAGTAGAAAGTATTACCAAGTGTATACTATTAGTTTTCCCAAGTGGAAAAAAGCCATATCCTACCAGATCTGGAATATTCTTAGCTAGAAATTCTATTTGAAGCAGTCTAATTTTGTCTATAAATTACTTTCAATAAAGTTAAGTTTTTTATTTAATGGCAGATTGTGTCTTAATACCTGTTTGGGTAGTACGCATGTATACTAATTATTCTAACGGGCTAGGGATGAGTAGGATTTTTGGATGAAGTGTACCTGTATTCGCGGGGAGGGTAATGGAAAAACCATTATGGAAAAATCTTCCTTAGTAGACCATACAGATATTTGAACCTCGATCTCACCGTTCGGGAGTCTAGCCTATACTAACATACACGCTTGTTAATTTTACGAAATGATATGGCTAAGAAAATGTCAAAATTTTACAAAACTTTATGAAAAGATGTACTATATAATTTAAAATGTACAAACTTCCTCTATTAACAATCTGCCTCACCCCTAAGCCATTAGAGTAATTATGATCTGCAGACCTATGGTTAGGTTACTAATATGCGGTAATAATAAATTAATAACCCGCCTCGGTGGCGTAGTTGGCTAACGCGCTAGTCGAGTAGAGCTCTACTGCTGAGGACGGGGAAATCAAGGTTCGAATCTCAATCGGGTGAACTGGGGGTGGCTTTTCCTAAATGGTTTTCCATTCTCCCTCCACGCATATGCAGGTTCACTTCCTCTAATTAAACCTTCCCAATTCCTAATCCATTGGCGTAATTAGCACTTAAAGCGTATAACCCGAACGGCTAGTAAGACGCGATGCTAAAATAAAATAAATCAATAATCTTAGTAATATTATAAATGTGAAAATTTGGATGTTTGTTACTCAATCACGCCAAAACTGCTGAACGGATTAGAATTAAACTTTGTATGTTGGTAGAGTATGTCCTGGAGTAATATATAGGACTATTCCCAACCGTTGATTTTACATTAATTTTACAATACTAATGTTTAAACTTTTCGTATACAAGATATATTATATAATATTACATTATAATATTTAGTAGTAAAAGAAATATATATTATTTAAGTTATAATTTTTTTTTTAAAGTTTAGTTAACAATTAGAACATGCTATCAATTATTGCGGGCGAAGCCGTGACAAGTAAAAGCTAGTGTGTATATAAATTAATTAAAAAGATTCAATACATTTTATTTCGAGTATATAAACATTAAATTAACATAAAAAGATTATAATTATGTTTTATAAAAAAAAAGTATCTGAAACAAATATTAACTAACAAAATTGAATATCCTGTTATAAACTACAATTCACTTTCCTAATTTCACAAAGCCATGTTCCCAATGGCTTTTTTATGTATAAGTCATTGTGAACCTTGTAATATCGTGCTAATGCATTGAACCTGTTAAATTCTGAAAAAAAAAGGCATACCGTTAATACCAATAACATGATTATAAGATGTATTAAGTCTCTTTATAAACCATTATTTAAATTAACTCTATTAGTTATCAACTTAAATTAAGTACCGTACTGTAGTGGCGAGAAAGGGGAAAGTTATTGGTCGAAACCAATTTAGGCCTAGTTTTTGTCATACTTTGTCGTTTTAAAAAGTTAAATAATTAATATGGGAAAATATCGATAGATGTATCACTTATGTAGTCGATATTATTATGCTGATTTAGAGGCGTTTCAGGAAATGATTAGGAATCATCAACATTGCCAAACTCTATTATGACGTGCAGCTGTGAGTGCGTGAATCAACTTTTTAACATAAGACCAGAAGTAGGCCTACTTATTGATAATATTCATTATACAAGTGTTTTTATGTGTTTATTTAAATTGTTATATTCACTCTTTTGTATAGGTTGTTTAAAGTACTTTTTCTGGTTATGTAGGCCTACTACAGCTACAAACGGCACGGCACCTAAGTGACTGTAACATATCTATTCTAATTAAATAATTAGATCACCTGAAGACAATCACATTTAATACTAACAAGCTCATTCGTACGAGTACCTACATAATTACATTGATACATCCAAAATCTTGTCACAGATAATAGTGTTTAACCAACTGGTATATTCCTTCACCAGAGCGCAATGCCAACATAACAAACATGGCATAAAGGTCACTATCATTATCAATACATTACACCTCTCTCACCTAAGATACAAAACCATATAGAATGCGGGGGCCAGCCCCTGTCCTGTTGGAAGGTTTGCGTCTAGAGGTTTTTTTCCCCAGATACCATTAAATATGTGTCTTGTGATATTTTTGATCTTGGGTACATGACCACAGTTTATGTGATAACATCCTTGACAGCTGCGTTTAAGTGCTAGTACTTTTACCGCGAGTGCCGTGTGCCGTTCAATACAAAGAACGAGCAAAAATGTAAATCCACGTGCAAAAAATGCTACGCTAAAGTGGTCTACAGGGGAGGTCAAACTGTTACCTGTAAAGACTGCAGGCGTTGGTTTACAAACCAGACAACTTTTGATAACCATAGACGTCCTGGTTTTTTCAGAGGTCACATGTTGATCTGTGATGTCACAAAGGTTTGTGAGGTATGCAGGCAATATTTCAGTTTGTAAAAGTCAAATTAATCTTATAGGTGTTATGAGACATTTGTAGAGTATGCGATACATATAGTCATTTTGGTAATTTCTGTTATATGTAGCAGGTCAAGCCGTCACTGGAAACGAGCAATTTCATATTGTATTATATGATTTTGAATGCAGGCAAGAAACGCTTCTTCAAGGTGCGGTCAACACGTACTTGCACGAGCCTAGCCTCTGTGTCATACTGGCGTGTCACAAGGCCTGTCTTCATATTGATGTAAATGACCATCATTGCACCGAATGTTGGGTCGATAGTACTCGCATATTCAAGGGTGATACCACAATGTCCCAATTTTTTGAATTTTTAGAGCAGATTAAAGAAACCAAATTTAAGGATATAACCCTCCTAGGCTATAGTTCGAAAGCTTATTATAGAAATTTTATTTTAAAATATATGATGGAGGTTAAAATATGGACTCCAGATCTCATAATGAACGTTGGGAAAATAGTGTCCATGCGTTATGGCCCGCTTCACTTTATTGATTCGCTGAACTTTCCCCCGATGTCGTTGTCCAAGATGCCCAAGACATTCGGCTTGGACGATTCTTTGGCCAAAAGTCATTTCCCTCATTTTACAATAAAAAATAAATCGCGGGGTATAGGGGTCCTTTGCCACCAAAGGATGACTAAGGTATCGGTGAGATGTCGGTTGAGGGAAAGGAGCACTTTGAGAAGTGATATGACACGTTGGTAAAAGAAAATTATGTCTTTTATTTTTACCCCGAGCTGGAACTGTAATGCGTGAAATATGTAAAGAACCTACGGAAGGCCTGTCTAAAGTTTATAGATATGCTTATGGAAAAAGCAAGGGTGGATCCTTTCAGAGAGGCGTGTTCGATCGCGGGAGTGGCCATGTTGGATTACCTCCGAAGTCATCTTAAGGAGAATACCATCGGTATTATTCCTAACGGTGGCTACCGGTTTGCAGACCAACAGTCACACGTCGCTGTACAGTGGCTCCGCTGGGAGGTCTATCAACGCTGTGTCTCTAAACTTCATGCGGGCAACGGCCGTGAGAAATAGGTTTTAGGGTAACGTATAAACGGTATTATTAAAGCTGAAGATACCACCATTGTCTTCCAGTTCTGTAGTTGTTATAGGCACGGGTGCCTTTCTGTTATACTGACAGGACCACCCCTATCAAAAACAGCCACCATGAGACCATTGAGACGCGCTATGAAGCATCCATATCCGTCGTGGATTAATTTAAAAATGCCTGCTTCATGGTCGTAGAGATGTGGGAGTGTTTGTTTAATGCGATGAAACGGACAGACAAGGACTTGAAACAATTTGTTCTCCAGCAAAAGGTGTACAGTAAGGAGACTCTTAGTCCCAAGGACGCATTCTTTGGTGGACGTACAAATTGTATTAAACTCTTCCATGAAGCAGAACTTTCTTTAGGAGATAAGATCAAGTACTTGGATGTATGTTCATTGTTTCCTTATGTTTGCAAGTATAAAAAATATCCTATCATCCATCCCAAAATTCACTTGGAACCAAACTGTCCGTCTATATAATGAGTAGAAGGCACAACCAATTTTACCGTGATGCCCCCGCGGGATTTATTCATGCCCATATTGCATACACGGATGCACGACACGTTAATGTTCATCTTGTGTAGGAAATGCGGGAAGGAGAAAAACCAAGGCGCGTGTCAACACAACGACTAGAAAGATCACTGGTTGACAGACGTCTTGGTGATTGACGAGATCTGGAAAGCCGTTGAGAAAGGATACACCACTGATGCTGTACACGAAATGCGGAGTACGATATATCTGTTTACGATCATCAGACACGTTCTGGCAGATTGTTTTCACGGGTACATTGATACTTTTTTGAGAATTAAATAAGAAGCCAGCGGAGGGCCAGAATGGTGTACCTCACAGGATGAGAAATTAGCTTATATTCAAAATTATGAGGAAAGGGAAGGGGTAAAACTCGATTTAAATTCTGTTAGTAAAAACCCTGGTCTCCGCAAACTGGCTAAACTCTTTTTAAATTCACTATGGGGAAAGTTTGGGCAAATACCCTATTTAACACACGTAGCCGTTGTCAACGACTATCAGATCAACCACAAGTACCTGACGGATTCGTACATCACCGTGTCATTGATGTTAGTGATGAGGTTATGTTCTTTAATTACAAGGATGCGCGTGACGCGCTGGGCCATAGCCCTATCACAAGTGTCACTACACCACTTCTATGGCAAGGTTGCACTTATAAAGCATACTTGAAAAATTGGGGAACATGTTTCATATCATGATACAGATTGCGTTCTATTCATGGAACACCCCAAAGATTGGAGTCCACCGACTGGAGACTTTTTAGGTGACCTCATGAATTAACTTCAGAATTACTGTTCGGGAAGCTGTATTAGCGCCTTTGTATCTGGTGGCCCCAAGAATTACTCATTGCAAGTTTGTGTTGTTGGTAATCCAGCCAAAACAAAAAGGCGTGCCAGGTTCGCAGGATCACCATAAACTATGGCAACTTGAATGACGTTATGAGAGCGACTGTAACTGAACAGACTGTGGAAAGGTACATACAGATACCGCACAACATTGTGAGAAAAAAAATCTTGCGACTGTATGTACCTTTATCAGACCAAAGTCTATCGGCCCGTGTACACCAAACGATGGTATTTGATGATTATAATGTTTTCGTTTAGATATCAGAGTACTTGTGGACGTGCTCGCCACGACTAAAAGCAGTAGCGGATTTAGGCTTAGGCCCGTGAGGCCCGGGCCTAGGGCGGCAAATTTTGAGGGGCGCCAAAATTTTTAAGATGACTAAAATTAAAAATCGATTGGGTTCTGGAGAAAGATCATTTTCCACTCTGAAAAGAGTGAAAAGTTATTTGCGTGCAAGTATGAAACAAGACAGACTAAATGCACTTGCATTACTAACCATTGAAGCACAATTGGTTCAAGAAATTAAGTATGAGGAGGTCATTGATATTTTCGCACGGACGAAAGCAAGAAAAAAATTTATTATATGATTAATCAGATAAAAATAATTTATATTTTAATTACAAGCAATTTATTATTAATTCTATATTTAATTGTTATGTTAAAAAAATAAATGTTTAATTTATACCTGAATTAGATTTCTTATTATTGTTATTATTTTCATTATTTTATACACACACACACATATGTATATATATGTTTATATATATATATATATATATATTGTTACAAAAAAAAAAAGGGGCGCCATATCGTCTCGGGCCTAGGGCGTCCTCAAACCTAAATCCGCTACTGACTAAAAGGCGATTATTTAGACGGGCTGAATCATCTTTTTTTCTTTCATTCTAAACAGTTTCACCGACATACCATTTTTCAAAGATTTGAGATTTTATAAGATTTTTTTCTGCATGAAAACACGCATATTTTTTATTGATTTATTTTATGTACCCGGGATACTTTTTATATTTTTTATCCACCAGTACAAACCTTCACCTACCTGATTATTTCTAGTCAAATAGAATTAGTTGTTTGTATGTATATTTTTTAATCCTCGTCAATTTATTTTATTTTATTGTAAAGTACTGTGACGTTATTTGCCATCCCACCACTTATTTCCCTATATTATTCTAATTTTTGTGAATAATTTCCAATTTATTTTCGTGTGAAATTAATAACTTTAAAGTAGGGCCGCTATGTCACTGGCCTGACAAATAATACTATATACATCCATTCATTAAATAAAAGGACCGAGGGAACAACGTACAGCATAGTTTTAAATAATTTAAATAAGGAATTTTGATTTAAGGAAGAATACTTACCTTTTATTAAACATATTAATTATTCTTCTAAGAAGTTTGTTGACTCTATTTTCTATATCAGCCATGATTTATTTCAACGCATGTGTAAATCTATCAAACAAGAGAGTAGCTTGTAAAAGAAGAAACAAGGCAAGATGTAAATAACTCCAAAATAGCGCGCTTTTCAATTTTGACAGATTAAATAAACATTTAATTCTTTAAGAAACCATTGTTCACATTTATTGGCATACAGTTCAATATTTATATTAAACCTGCATTGTATTTGATTTTTATCCCTAGTCCATAGCCAACATTTTATATTTTGTTTTAATATTTTAGTTTTCTCTTTGGACTTGGAAGTAAAAATAGAACATTTTTAAATTTGATTTTGGAAGACTTTCTGTAAGAGACTGGGTCTTCTTCCTCGTTGTTGATCTAACATGGAGCCAAATCTGTGGAGCTCTTAATTTAAATTATTTTTAAAGTGAGCTAATGGTTGTAAATTAAAGTACAAGTATCAAATGGAAAGCTGAGTGTATATACAAGAACTAGACTGTTTATTTTGTTTAAATTGTGGAATAATTAGCATTACTAAAGTGAAACAAATTTCTGAAGTTGTTGTTGTTTCAATATGGACTACTTCATGGGTAAGGTCAAGCCAACTCTTCAACTCTAAATTTATATATATATATTTTTAAATCAAAAATTAGAATGCATGTAAGAACTTTCAGAAAGACTATCAAATTCAGAGTATTAATTAAGATTTCATTTTATGTCTAAATATTAATTGAATGGATTTTTTTCTCTCTTCTTTTTGTTTCAACAATACTATTTTATTTTTTGTTAAATTAGAATTATAACTATCAGGAATTCCATAGTAAGGATTGGGATGTGGTAAAAAAGGAAACAATAATAAACCCACAAAAGTTCCAATAATTATTATTCTATACTTTTATTTTTTATTGTATTCTAAATTACATTTTATTTCAACATTCCATATTTATTTAATTGCTCTTGTTTTATTTTAAGTATTCAACAGTGGTCTCGAGTATTGAGAGTCGTCGTGCCACTGTCTGAATAAGCCGAGGTAGATGTTTTTCTTTTTGATTTTTCCCCCCCCTAGATTCTAGGAATGGCGCCCAACAAAAACACATTTTTTATACAACATCATCTTAACTATTGTTATTAAGTAAACATATTTAGAAGACACTTAAAGTATAGTAGAACTAGTAGTATAGGTATAGGAAGAAAGTTTTTATATTGTTATTTTATAAATTATCACAGTACATTTTTTAAATTGAAGCCATCTGTCTATATATATATATATTCAATTACTCTTTAAACTGGATTTTGTAAATTAGCTTAGATGTTTATTACCGATGTCACTATTTCCGCTATGACCTCAAGAAATGTATTATTATTAGTATCATCATCATTATTATTAGCACCGCGTCGTACTACCCGTCCAGGCTATACGCACTTACGCTAATGTATGATGGTAGGGTGATTGTGAGATGAAATTGAGGACCTACAGTTTAACGTGGAATCCGAACCACGGTGGAGGCCTGGCATTCCCCACATTCACAAGTTGTGATTAATACACGTCCTGTCAGAGGTGAAGGAAGGGTTTGGTAATTAGATAAATCTGTGCTGGACCGAGGATTGAACCCAGGACTCCAGCACAGAAGTCCGACACTTTACACCTAGACCACCAGGTCACCAAATTGATTATTGTTTCCTAAATATGTATAATATACTTTAAGGTGTAGGATATATTCTATAACTATTTTTTTTTAAAATTAAATATTCCATTTACTATTTTCATATATTTCATATTTTCATTATATTCTAAAACTTTTTTTTGTGTAAATAAAATAAATATTGCAAGCATACTTTTCGTGGTGTGAGCTATATTTGTAAAACTTTTATTTTATTAAATAAATATTCCAAGTATACTTTTCGTGAAGTGAGCTATATTTGTATTTTTTTTATATTTCTGTGAATACATATTCCAAGTATACCTTTCAAGGTGTGAGCTATATTTTGTAAATATAATATTGTAAAACTTTTATTTGTGTAAGTAAATATTCCAACTATACTTTTCGTGGTTTGAGCTATATTTGTAAGACATTTTATAAAACTTTTATTTGTGTAAATAAATATTAAAAGGTTACTTTTCATGGTGTGAACTATATTTGTTAAAAAATATTCTAAAACATTTATTTGTGTAAATAATTATTCCAAGTATACTTTTATTGGTGTGACCTATATTTGTAAAAAAAAAATCTTTTAAAATATTTATTTATGTAAATAAATATTCCAAATATATTTTTCGTAGTGTGAGCTTTAAAAATATAAAATATATTCTAAAATTTTATTTGTCTAAATAAATATTCCAGGTATACTTTTCGTAGCGTGAGCTTTATTTATAAGAAATATATTCTAAAACTTTTATTTGTGTAAACAAATATTACAAGTATACTTTTAATGGTGTGAGCTATAATTGTAAAACTTTTATTTGTGTAAATAAATATTATAAAACTGTTATGTTAGTGTTTTAACGTCTACACCTAAATACCCCCTCTCCTATCCTATAGATATAAGTTTATTTAGCTTAGAAGCTCAGTCTCAAACATTATGGATAAATTGAAACATTCAGAATCAAACAATAGTTTCTAAAATAATTAAATCCTTTTACTTTCTGATTGGGTACCAATCTAACATCACAGCAATGACAATTTATTGATGAAAAATTAATATATATATATATATATATATATATATATGTGTGTGTATGTATGTGTGTGTGTGTGTGTGTGACAACTTACCTTAAACCCCTATTTGTTAAAATTATAACCAATATTAAGCATTGAAACTGCTTGAAATGATAATATTAATAGTATACTTATTCCTCCTCTCTACTCATATCCTACAGCCTAGATACATATTTTTGGTTATAGTAAATACACATGTATAATCAATAAAGCTTAAAATTTACTATTCTGCATTATATAATATTTCATTCTAGCAATGTTTCCACGTGTATATTGCCATCTCCTTCCTGTCTTTGCTTCTTCAAGGATTTCCAACCAACATATTCTAGGAATTCTTAAATAATAATGTCAATATTTTCTTACTACAGTCAACTCTCGATTCTACGACCTTTCACGGTTCCCTGGAAGAGGGTCGTTATTTCGAAGGGGTCGTTATTGGAATTTTAACAGATTTTGTTCTACCCCTGACCTTCTTACGAAAAAATTGCATTTTTTAGACAATAAGTGAAAAATTTAATAAAATAAAACCTACCTATTTCTTGAAGAAGGTACTCCTTTCACTCATTTCGTCAAAATTATAAGTTCGTATCAAATTTAAAAAAATAGCGTGGGTCATCAAAAATTGTTCACAAAATCCACCCAAAAACGTAACCGAATCAAAATAACAATGTTAAACAATAGCATGGGTCGTCAAAAATTGTTCACAAAATCAAACCAAAATAGTAACCAAATCGAGAATCGAAATAACAATGGAAAAAGCAAGCCTGGCGCGTGATGTAGCGGCAGTCGCGCGCGGGGAAACATTGTCTTGCTTGTGGGAGGGGGTGGACAAAGTCAAGTGATATTGGATGGCATTGATGAGGTGGTGTCTTTTTTTATACCTGACCCACCCCAGTTACTAGTAATACAGCGCTCACAAAGATAATTGCAACGCAGTGACCTAAATAAATGCAACAAACACATTTTACAGCCGATTTCCTTACACTTTTCAACCTTTTTTCCCACATTTTTCACGGTTCCCCAAAAAAGGGTCGTTACTTCGAGAGGGACGCTATTCCCGAAGTCGTAGAATCGAGAGTTGACTGTAGTTATTTTATTGAGAAACAGCACGTTATTAATAAATTTAATTTAAAACATTGATAGCATACAACAGAAACAACAGAAAGTTTTTAAAATTACATTTAACAATATTATTTAGGTCTTATGAGTTGTACAAGTAACTAAGCGTAGCTCATCTGGTATGGTTGGTTGAGGAGCTTGGAGTTCGAACCCTGTCCTATTAAAGTGAGGGTATTTCCAACTATCCCTCCAAGCAAATGCGGGTACAACTACCCAACATAAATACTTTCGTTAACCCTACCCTATTAGCGTATTTAAATTATTGTATGAGTAGTAATATCTACATTTATTAAATATGTATATGTACGTGCTATCACAAGATTTTAAAAAAAGTCATGATTACCATTTTTATTCACTAGATGGCGCAGATGAAAGTAATTAAGAAATGAATACAGGTGAATATAGGTTTGGCTTAACATAATAACTTAAATAGCGTCGGTGCCCTGGCGGTCTAGGGGTAAGGTGTCAGACTTCTATGCTGGCGGCCGGGGTTCAATCCTCGGTCCCGGCAAAGATTTATCTATACACATTAGCGTAAGTGCGTATAACCCGAACGGGTAGTAAGACGCGGTGCTAATAATAATAATAATAATAATAATAATGATAATATACAGGTAAATTCCTATGGACATGTAAGTGAGGTATGGTGCTTCAAACTGGTCTAAAATACAGTCTTTAACTTTATCAGCCGAATCATTTTTAAAGATAGAATATCTTGATCCTTGAACCACGAAAGAGGCTGGTTTTGAGGAATAAATTCATATATCGGGATAAATAGAATTTACTAGCTCCTGGATATAACTGACCACGACGCATATCTGGGAGTTATTCAAAGACATCTTCGTTTCATGTTCTGTGAAGATTGCATTGCTGAGTTTCAGCAATATATCGACAACCTACAGTCTAGTTCTCATCTTTGCAAAAACGGATGGGCATGTTGGTTGACAGGGAAAGTTTCCCGTCTCTGTATAGGTAGAATTGTTTCGGGCAGGTGTTGATTTCTTCAGCATTAGTGACTCGGTATGATCGGTATTATTTGTAGGAAGTTTCCTGATAACAATACAGTGAAGCCTCCTTTGTTGTCTATTGTTTATTTTGAGATATCTCATAGTTCTATTGAATTGATGTCTTATGTGGCGATGCATACTCTCGTTTGATAATATAAGAGATTTTTTTTTTCAGTAATGTTGATGTGAAGTTTTGCGTCGATGTGTTGCACACAGCAATTTGGTCGTTAGGAAAATGCAAAGGTAGTTTAAATGTCGCTTACTCTGTTCTACCTCCATTTAACAAAACAATAACTATACTCGAAAGTTGCATGCACTGTTATACTTCCTTTTGACAAAGTAGTGGCCATACCCAATAAAGCCACTGCACAGAGAACGCATCCCTAAAACCATAGCTTAGCCAAGAAAAGATAGTTAATTATAAAACTATTCCATTTACTTTCGGACGCTTCTTAAAAAAGCACTTTTCCTAGAGGATCTTGAATAATTACTCTATAATAATTTTATGAATACGCTAAGCTGTTCTGTGTTCAGTAATGTGATATTATTTAATATCCTAACCCGTTTTTATAAGAACTAATATAGGCCTATTAAACAGCTTGATATCGTAGATGTTTGTCAAGTCTCTCTTGGAAGATAGCTTTTATTATTTAGAGTTATTAAGCTTTACTACTTTAATATCCTTGTTTACGCCAATAGTAATTAAGAGAGTTTTGTATTTTATTTTTAACCAGGAAGTTGGATAAAGAATCACTTGAATCACTTACCTGTTTTAAGAGCAATAATCTGTCGCAAGATTTATTTGAAGATTATAGACGCATTGCATATTTTAGAAGTGAATCGATTTTGGTTTCTCATTCTGTTTGGTGGCGCTTTATGTATTGGCGAGTGCCAATATTCGGAATGGTTTAGTGGGTACAAATCGATTATTTCCACGTTAGCCTTGCAAGATTGACTAACTACAGTTAATTTAAGTATACATATTGTGTGGTGTTTTTGTAAAGAGCTTAGTTAAAGTTTAATCTTAAGGCCCTTGGTCCTGTTGAATGCAAGTCTAAAACCTATTTTTTGGGATGGTGGGCAGGAGGGTGAAAGGCGTGGCTTCACAACCAAACTACAACAGTGTAAGTTGAGGTCTACATCTTCCAAAAAATAGTGCCTAGATTAGGGAACACAACTTGGGTACAAAGTGGTCTTGAATTGTACTGTTGGTTTACTGTCCACGTTAACTTAGCCAAGTTAAGGACTTTTATATTTCTTACAGAGTTTTTCACCTAACTGACCAGGCCGTTTAGTTTTTTTGTTTAGAAGTAAATCATACTTCAATTTTTCCAGTGAAGATAATTAATATTATGCAAGATTGTAATAATAAACATTCAACTGATTTATTGCCTAAAAATATAACGAATAGAACCGCCAAAAAAGCTTTATTCATACCGTATCAAAATAAACCTAGTTTAATTTGGGTATTTTTTCTACCATAATAATGTTATAAATTATGTGTTCTCCAAAAGATGAACCAGGTGGATTATTAATAAATATCTGAAAAATAGTTGAAATAATATTGTTATTCTTAGCTTATATAAGTTAGTTAATGTTTCAAAATATATTTTTGGGAATTATTTAATTGATTTTAACCCTAATTATGAATGGTTACAAGGCACAACATATATGCAAATAACATATATAAATATATTTACACATACATATATATTTAAACTATTGGATCAATACAAAGCTTAAAACAAATGTATATATTTAAAAATATATTATGTATTTAGCCTAGTACACACTGGTCGATAATCGCCAGATACACAGATACACGCTGGCCGCCGATATTTCCTGACGATGTTTCCCACGTGTCTAGATACACAGATACACGCTGGCCGGCGATATTTCCTGACGATGTTTCCCACGTGTCT
>CABEEJ010002887.1:70038-87097 GCA_901482245.1 Timema douglasi
CGTAACTCTCCCCCCCCCCCCCCCCCCCCGCCCCGTCTTAGAAACTCGCTTTTCCACCAACTTTTTTCTTTCTTTTATTGACATTTAATTATTATAAAAGCCGCAGCGACACTCGTAGCAAAGTTAGGATCCATCGTGAAAGGAAAGGTTACTGGTGACATGAATCTGCTCGGTGTGGACCACTGATCAGTGGCGGAGACTTGTGTCCGGACACAAGTTGGTGTGTGCGCGAATGATGTTGCCGAGTCACTGGATTCTTGTATCTGGTGATTATCACCCAGTGTGTACTAGTCTTTACTGATGCCATTTGTATGGTCATAAAATAAATTAAAGTCAGTGAAGTGTATTTAAATGAAATACTCTATAGTAGATCAAATATTAATTCCTATGAAAGTGTGAAACTGTTCCTCAATTGGACATTTCATGATAAACAACTTTTATTAAAAATACTTTCTCTATTTTTAGTCAATAGTTTTAGCCCCTGTCCCCCACCATCTTCAATTAAAAAAATCCTGCCCCCTTTAGGGCTAGGGGCTACTTGCCTGCAGAATTTCAGATTTCTAGGTATTCTGCGCTGACAGATTTTTTTTTTGTCCTATTAATTTTGGGTCACCTTAAGATCATTTCCAGTCCAAACTGCCCATTTTAGGTTTTTTCTAAGAGGAAGAACATGCATACGAAACATTCTCTCTCTATGACATTGAATAGAGCTCTATTCCCAGATTTTGATTTTTTGGAACACCCTCCTCATTTTGAGGACCCATTGTAATCTTCTGTCACTAAGAATGGATGCATACTTTTGGGTTAGAGGCTACCTTTCCACCAAATTTCAGCCTTTCTGTGACATTTAAAAAGGCTCCATTTGCAGATTTATGTCTTTTGGAATACCCTCCCCATTTTTCCCCCCTCACCCCTTTTGTAACTTTTTGTCACTAAAAATTTCCGTTACTCGAAATAACAAAATAGTGAGAATATCTTGGATCTACTTTGGATTATTATAACTAAAGTCATTGAGAGGCATTAAAATATTTTAAGCTATTTTATGAGCACTTAACATTACTCAAATAATAATTTGTTAACAACATGTTTGAGTAGACTAGTACTGTAATAGTGGCTTAAGCACCTCAATTTTTTTTTTTATATTGGTAGACCTGTTTAAATTGGGGGTTTCAGGTTTAGTTGATTTTTTTTTTCATTTATAAGTGACTGACAGATATACACACATTTATGTTTATCACATAACTAAGAAAAACTATAAACCAAACAACCACACAAAAAGTTATTTTTTAAAATTATTTTCTCTCTTAATAGGAAGTTTTCTTGGGTGCCTAAGTTCAACAAGCTTTGGAAGTAAACATTCCGTGTAGAATGTGGTCAATGGCGAGATGCAAAATATTTCCAGGTGAAAAACACTTGAAATAGCTTCTCAAGGTATCTACATTTTTTAACAAAACTAGGCGAGGTGTAATATAAATTAAAAATACACGGAGGGTAAGCAAGACCCCTTCAAATAACCTTTAGGGAATTCTTTTTTTTTAATTTGTTGTGGACTATTTAAAATATCTTCTAAAAGCATCCAAATCTCAAGAATTTCCTGAAGTAATACTAACCAATAAAAGCTTCTTGCAGCACAAAATTTCTAAATAATTCAGAGGGAAATCTACTCTAAATAGCTTTAAAAGAATTTAATTTCAGAAGTTTGTCATAGAAACACCCAAAAATAATGGCAACAGAACCGGGGTGTGGTGTGTAGGGAGTCATTGCCCCTCTTGGAATAAGTTTCCCTTTTTATATATTTATTCCATACCTTTTGATATGATCGAATATGAAGTTGAAAGATAGACTTTCTTCAAACTTCAAATAACTTCTAAAGACATTTAATTTTCCAAAATGTGACCGGTAAGAACCACTACAAATATTTTCTAGAGGCATAACATTTCTAAAACTTGCCGGGAGAGGGCCTGTCCAGTGCACAAGTTATGCTTTTTTTTTTGTTTATCTAAGTATCACGTCTTACTACTTGCACGGGTTGTACGCCTATGTACTAATTACGCCAATGTGTTTGAAAAATGGTAAAGTTAAATTTAGAGAAAGTGCACCCGTACTCACGTGTAGAGTGACTGTAAAAACATTTAGTATAAAACCACCCTTTGTGCACCTGACTGGGATTGTGACTTCCAATAAGATCTGCACATATCTCTGGTTATTGACAGCACCATCAACGACGAAGAGCTCTCTAAGACCTTCATAGCGTATGCTCCCCCAAATCATCCCTGGATTTCCTCCAGTCTGAATGGCATGTGCAATATAGAATGGCAGAAACTTATATGTTCGAGTGCACCTAATCTTCACTTGTCATTTAGTATATAATTCAATTTTGCTTTCATAAGAGAAAACACATCTTTGTCATGCTTCATTCATCCTATCACTCCTCTCATCGAACCACGTAATTCATCTTTTCTAGTACGCCACCCATATATATACATACACACACAAATAAATCATCAGCATTTTCTGTTAATAGCAGGAATCCATGAAATAATAATCATATACATAATGTGGAAAACTATGTGGGTGTATGCCAATCTTGATTTTGAATTTAAAGATCAATTACTAGGTCAAGTATGGTCAAATAAGGTCAAAATTGATAATTTATGGTTTTGCATGGATTCAGTGTAGAATTAGTATATCTATCATAGGAAACTAAATTTTATACAATGCAGGTGTATGGAAATCTTTTAATTAACACCTAAAATATCATATTACATTTAAACATATAGCCAAATGACACACTAATATCCAATTCTATCAAAAACATTTTTGAGTGCAGAATCAAGCTATCTTAGCAATCCAATTAGTGGTAACTCTTTATTTTATCTTTTCCAGGTATTCCCTTGTATGTTACACTTATATCAACTCAAAATTGAGCCAATAATGGCCATGAATCAAGTGTCCATAATTTAATGTTCTTAGATAGGACAATGTCGTGGTCGACGCAGATGATAGTGATATCTACTAGGATAATAATGACTTGCCTCTGTTATAATTAGCATCAAGTGAAGTGATTAGTGATCTTTTAACAGCTCAAAAACTTGAAAAGCAGCAAATTTTCTCCAATGTCAATAAAAGACTTATAAATAAACAGTTGGGCTCTAAACCGTACATAAAAAGCACAAATCAGAAACCTTTGCTAATCCCTACAAGGCAGTACTTATTAACAAAATATACAACAAACAAAAAAATATCAAAAATGACAGAAAATTACTTCAGTGACTGCTTAGTGCTTTAACTGCTGGTCGAGATGTTGAAATGGAAAATGTATTAAAGCATGAACTGTCTCCAATCGCATTGTCATAAGTTAAACTAGGAGGTAAGATTAACGCAACTACAAAAGCAGAACTTACCACTATTTTAATGACTGGGATTCCCACATACTTGGAAGATCCTGCTCTTAACATGAAAACATGTGTGATGATTGTTGGGCATGCAGTTATTCAGGATTTTTAAAAGCCTGTTAAATGTCTCACCTTTGGTGACTTACGCCCATTTATTTATGTTATTCTTGACCAATTACTTTGAAAGTATACAACTAGGGTTGACGTAGTTTTTGATCGCTACTTTGGGGAAGAGTTTATCAAGGAAGGAACCAGGTTATGCCAACTATGCATGAACACGCCAATTCGCAAGGTCGTCGGTGGAGAGAATGTCCCGTCCCACTTCCATAAGTTTTTGCACAATTAATTGCATTAGATGAAAATGAGGCCTATCTGGCCAAATTTCTATCAGAGTATAAAGTAGAAAGGGAAATATCTATTACTAAAATACGAGATAATAACAGGAGGTGGATTCTTTTATACCACACAGGCCAAATCGACAAGTAGACAAGATTTCATGCTTAGAGGAAACCCCAAAGAGGCCGATACCAGGTTAATTCTGCATTCATGTGAAGCTGTCGACAGAGGGTTCGGAAGAGTGATTGTTATTTGCAGGGGTACTGATGTAATGTTGCTAATGTTGAATTTTATATGTGCAAAGGCCTCTGAAGTGCGAATGATAGCTGGGACAGCAAAACAACGCAAACGCTACCTTTTGTATTTAGAAACAACCTCAATCTGTGAAGGTTAACCTGTTCAATGTTTATGCTTTAATAGGTTTCGATACAACATCAGCTTTCAAAGGTCATGGGAAGAAGACCTATTGGAAAACTTTTGAGAAACACCCATATCCTCTAAATGGTATTGCATAGGTAGGAAATCTTGAACTAATTGAAAAGTTCGTGTGTCATTTATATGGAACACCAAGACAATGACCATAGCAGGCTTCTACTCTTCAATAAGGCGAAGAAGGCTCTTGAATAACTATTCCCAACAAAATATGCTTTGGAATTTCACACTGCGTGCAGCAATTGCCACTGAAATAATGGCTACAGGTAGATCAGAATCATATAGATGTTACCTCTCCCATCAATACTCCATCTTGGAAGGAGTCAGATTGTTTGAAATTAGTATGGATAAGGCTTTCCACAATTCTTGATTCATGTATGGAGATTGTCACTTGCAAATGTAAGTGGAAGAGCAGGACTGTCCACAGTTCATGTTTCTTAAAACATCTCAAGTGTACTCTATCGTGTGGATGTGATGCCACTGACTTCCGCAATCCTTCTTCATTATAATGGCCTCCTTACATAGTCTTATTCGTCTCTCATGACTGGATAAATCTTAAATGGCTTAGCATCACAAAAACTGTAAACATGCGTTAAAATGTTCACATTGGTTTGTTAAACTAACTCCATTCTGCACTGAAAAATATTTCGAAAAAATTCAATATTTATGTGTCATTTGGCCATACATTTACATGTAATATGACATTTTAGATGTTGGTTAAAAGGTTTCCATAAATCTACATTGTATGGAATTTAGTTTCATTGGATAGATACACTAATTCTACACTGAATACATGCAAAACACAAAATTATCAATTTTGACCTTATTTGACTCTATTAGAACTTGTAATTAAAAATCAGGCTTGGAACCCACCCACATTGTTTTTCACATCCCATGTGTGATTGATATATCATGGATGCCTGTTATTAACAGACAATTCAGATGAAAAATATTCTGAATGACTTTTTCAAGTTTGGCTGGTGTATTACTTATAACAAAGTCATTAAGCAGAGGTTTACGCAAGGCTAGGTAATACATCAGCCCAGAATCTCTCAGAAGACACTCAGCACTGATGTTAACATCCTATGTATCTTGAATTTAAACCAAAAGATTAGGTAAGCTAGCTCTACAATCATGTTTACTCATGTTAGTGATTTTATAGTCAGTTCTGATTGAGGTTAGCTTAGGGCTACCCTTTCAAGGAGCTTCCAACACAGAATCAGTAGTTTTAATTTCTTTCACAGTTTGTTCTACACATGGTTTTTAACTTGCTATCTTCCTATAGCTCAAATCACTATTCTACATACAGATAAGCTGCCATTTCACGTCCGTGCTCACAGAATTTCAACCCATTTTCACTATTTTAAAGGAAGAAACTAACCTTTTTTACAGTTCTAGCAAAATCCACAGCTGATAGCTAAAAGTGGAAGGAATCAGCTGTTTAACCGTTGCTACACACTCACATGGCTGTGATCTAAGCGTTTGGGGCATTACCAGATCGATTTGACCACAATTTGAGTTTAAGCAAAATTTTATAAAATGACACAAAAAAAAGTTTTTTGCTTATACGCCATGGCCAAGCCAACACAATTTAAAAATAATAAAACGTGATAGTAGTATAAGTGCCAAACACTTCCTTCACCTCTGACAAGACGTGTATTAATTACAACTTGTGAATGTGTGGAATGCCAGGCCTCCACCATGGTTCGGATTCGACGTTAAACTGTAGGTCCTTCATTTCATCTCACAATCACCCTACCATTACACATTAGCGTAAGTGCGTGTAACTAAAACTGGTAGTAAGATGCGGTGCTAATAATAATAATAATAATAATAATAGCATAAGGAGCGGTTCTGACATTCATACTTACATGCCAAAGTTCATTGTTCTAGGTGCATCCATTCAAGTTTTTTTTTAAATCGAATTTTTGTATGCGTCCTCTAAAAAAATATATCGTTAAATAATCAGTTCTATGAACAATAGAAAGGTCGGGTTAGCATTAAATAACTTTATTTTCAAAGGACCTTTGGTCAATGTATAAACATTATGTAGTTTGTAATAGGCTTAAGGACGGGAACTAGTAATAAGTTTTTGGGTGAGGTTCTTAATTAAAATTAATTAAGAAAGTTCTTCTGTATTTATATTTTATAAAAGTTCCTTCATATTAAAATTTGAATATATCAGCTTAGAGTTGTATTAATACGAGTGTATTTGAGCAGTTCACTATTTTAACTCTTAGGCAGGCTTACCAGGTTTGATAAAAAAAAAGTTATTTTAATATAGGCACTCTTCGCGAGATAGTTTAGTTTGGGTTTTGGGTGTGTATGTGTGGAAGATGTGGCTTTGGAGGAGTTAACATTAGGTTTAATTTGTTATGATAAATTTTCTAATATTCTAATAACTAATTCCAAATTATTCCTCAAAAGATAAAGTAACACTTTACTAACGCGGTTATTAAGCTCGTATTTCTATTAAATAAACTTACATTATTTATAAATGTGCGTTGCCATTTCATTTAACAGACCAGAATTCTGTTGTCAAAAGAGAGGCCAACTAGAAGCTTGGAATGTTAGTGACGTATTGAGCACACCCCTTACCCCTCCCTGTGCCTTCCATCCTTTCCTGAACATTGTTATCAAAAACTAACCTCATGGTGACAAGTCAAACCAACTCGATCGGAAAACGGGGAAAGGGGATAAATTCACGACAATCCCAATCCCGATGGAGAAATTCTTGTGACACAGTTCACGACACTGACAGTCAGTCAGTCAGTCAGTCAAGTCAAGTCAAGTCACTCCCCACCCTTCCCTTTCTCCCTCCACTTCTTCTCCTAGCCGATTCACGACCTTTCCACTTTTCGTTCCTCTTTGACAAGGCGCAACTAAACTCTCTTGGCGGCTGTCCTGATAAGGGAGGGCTGAGGGTGAGTAAGTCACAGGGGGAGGGGGGAAGCTTCAAGCCAATTACCGTGCGACTCAGGGGGCCCGGCTGTTCCTGATTGGTTCGTGGATCGAGTAACGAGCTCCGCTGATTATTGAATATACTCAGCATGGGGAAAAGGGGTATACCACACAAGTAAAACACCCCACACCCCCATTTTACCCTGCTAATTGAAAAATGTTACGGTAATCCGAGCTAAACGATATAACTAAGGGTTTGACGGTTAATTATGTGGTGGTTTTATTTTGGAATAAGGAACGTACTGGGGAAAGTTGGTCTGGCGAGAGAGAGAGAGAGAGAGGAGTTACGAAACGTACTAGCAGGCTTACCTCCCGTTTCAAACGTCAACCTAATAATGAATTAAGCTCAGGGGCGCCCTTCAAACAATTTCCTGTGATTATTACCTCGTTGCAGGTGCATTTGACAGGTTCCCCAATCGTCTACCATGTCCCTTCCCTTCCCCCTTCACTTTACTTGCCATCTTGTAAAGGTACATGAGGTCGCGATGAGGGGTGGTATGCTGAGCCCCCCTTACCACCCCCACCCCTGGTAAACAACGTAGTGGTCGCCTCATACAAAGAGACTTCAACTCTTCATGTTTGGATTTGATGTGTTAGACAATAAGGCTAACCTACAATAAAAAATGCTTGACAGTAATTGAATAAAGTCGTATTATTATTTTTTGTTTATTATTATTTTTATTTTTTTCTATTTGCAGTACTGGGGTGTTTTCAAATATTTTGTTTCTTTTTTAGGAAACAACGATGTGGTGATTGTTTCAATTCCCTCATTTTCTGAGCTGGGAGTTTATGTAATATTGACTATAATAAATTAAAAAATTGTATTACGAAACCATATTAATATCTTGTCAAGTCTTACAAGGTATAGATAAAATATTGTAGTTTTTTTTAACTATTAAGTTTAAGGTGAGGCAGAAGGGAGTGCAAGTATTTTTCAGTTTTTATAGAATATAAATCTCTTAGTAAAAATAAATCAAATATTTCTCCAGTAGTAACATAGAGTTTAGTTTTCTGTACACGCTAATATCAACAGATCTTGAATATCTGTCAAGAGTGTCCTGGAATTTTGTCAAAACATTTTGAAGAAAGAGAAAAAGTTTTGACAAAATTCCAAGACACACTTTGACAGATATTCAAGATCTGTTAATATTAGCATGATGGTGACCTGGCGGTCTAGGGGTAAGGTGTCAGACTTCTATGCTGGCGGCCAGGGTTCAATCCTTGGTCCCGGCAAAGATTTATCTGATTACCAAACCCTTCCTTCACCTCTGACAAGACATCTTGTGAATGTGAGGAATGCCAGACCTCCACCGTGGTTCGGATTCCACGTTAAACTGTAGGTCCTTCATTTCATCTCACAATCACCCTACCATTACACATTAGCGTAAGTGCGTATAACCCGAACGGGTAGTAAGACGTGGTGCTAATAATAATAATAATAATAATAATAATAGCATGTGCAGAAAACTAAGCTCAATGTTGCTAATGGAGAAATACTTGATTTATTTTGGCAAAAAAAAAAATGTGATGCTATAAAAACTGTAAAATTACTCGCGCTCCCTTCTGCCGCACCTTAAGGTGGGGACGTGAGAGATGATTAGCGTTTTTGCAGTTCTTATACCAAATTGTTTTTGGTCAAAATAAATCAAATATTGCTTCAATACAAACATATCATATCATTTTCTTCACATGATGACCTTAACAATTCTTGATCAGCTGTCAAAGATGTCCTAGAATTTAGTAGTGACACCTTTTCTTTTCATTTAAAAAGTTTGTCATCTAGTCCCGTTATGCTCATTACATATATTCAATAATTGTTGATAAAACCACGTGAATAAAATTAAACTGGAGTAATATTTTACTTATTTTGGCCAAAAAAATATTTTACTATAAAAACTGCAAAACATACTGGCCTTTTCTCTTATTCACTATTCTGTGCTGGCGGCCAGGGTTCAATCCTCGGTTCCGGCACAGATTTATCTGATTACCAAACCCTTCCTTCACCTCTGACAAGACATCTTGAGTGGGGAATGCCAGGCCTCCACCGTGGTTCGGATTCCACGTTAAACTGTAGGTCCTCCATTTCATCTCGCAATCACCCTACCATTTACACATTAGCGTAAGTGCGTATAACCCGAATGGGTAGTAAGACGCGGCGTTAATAATAATAATAATAATAATAATCTTATTCCCTACATTCCCACCTTCAAATAAAATCTGTTAATAGGAATCAAACATTAGTATTGTGTTAATTCATAATAAACTCCTATGATTAACACGAGGGTTATTACTTATTAGTAACTTATACAAGTGACGTGAATGAGGTGGGTAGCTAATACTGAATACACTCACATTCACGAGGAAAAAGGGATGCAAAGTGCAAAGAGAAAATCACGCATGGAAAGAGCCTCCGATGTGCCTACTCTGTTTTTTAGTCTTGAGCTCTCCATCAGCTGTAAGACAGTCTATTACCTTATCCTACCCCCTTCAAAGTTTATTTTCATTATTTCTAAGCATAATAGACATGTGCCTTAGTCTGGCTTTTCGTAGTTTAACTTAATAAGGGGGCAACATCGGTAAGCGAGAAATTGCCGTGCAGACGTTAACTCTAACGCAATATTTAAATATAAGACGAGTTATTTCAAAATTTGGTTTACGTCAAAGTTAAGTCGAAAAATTTGAACACGGCTCATTTTTTATAAACACCCCTACAGGCCAATTTTGAGTTTGAATCATATAAATAAATGTGGGAAAATGTGAAATCAGCTCATTTTCAACGACCTTTCAAGCATATTTGCGCAGCTATGAGACTAGGCTTGATGAAAAACGGTTCTATCTTTAGCCTTCCTCTAACAAATAGGCATACATGATATCTATTTTTTTTGATAAGCAAACAACAGAAAATTTTAAGATATTTGAGAACTGTCAACGAACTTTCCTCTTACCCGCTTCGATGGTCACATGGTCTATGGCGTCACTCTCGTAGTAGACTATAATACTGATGACAGGGAGATCGGTGTTGGAATATCGATCGGGTGTACTGAGGGTGCTTTTTTCAAAATTATTTTTACCTCCCCCTCGCCCCCCCCCCCCACGCCAATTCAGGTAAGTTTCTTCTAAACATATAGGCCTACGTCCTCATCCCTAAAATCATTAGAGTATTAAGTACATAAGCGCATAACCCTAGCGGCTAGTAGGACGCGGTGCTAAAAAAAATGTTTTCCTCTTTACCGTGAGATAGGACATTTTGTAGTTTTCTTTCCTCTCTTTATTATTTTCATAACAAATGGTGTCTGTAGCGAAAGGACGGAAGGGAGTATAAGCTTAGACAAAATAGAGAGGTAGTTTCAGAAAATTGCACAAACCATTGTATTTTAAACCATGTGCCCTGACAATGATTGTTATTTTGTAAATGACTGAGGCAGCCATCCTCCCTAATGAAGAAACGCGTTGTAGAAGTCCACAAATATCACGTTTTTTTTACTAAGCCATTTAAAAATATGGTTCATGCCAAAATGAAGGTGATGTTAAAAATATAAAATGTACCTTTTTATTTTTATAATCAAAATAATAATAATAATTAACATGTGAAATTAGCTCCATTGATGTAAAATTTCCCCTGAAATCACTGTTCTGCGAACAAAGTGAATTCTTGGAATAATATATTTTGCCTTCCTCAAACAAATAAAATCATGGTGGAATGGGATCACAAAATAAAATTGCAAGATAAGTTTTAAGTGGTTTTCGAATCTTTAAAATGGCTATTCTTATAATAAAAACATCAGTATGAGAACATCTACCTTCGAGTATGCGTCACCCCTAGGTTTCTATTTGAAGACCACAGTAATGAATGTTAGCTCTCGCACACGACAGTGAAATATATACAGGAGTCTTGTTCTTTTCATGTTTTACAGTTGAAGGTACTCAATCCTAAATCCAATCATGGAAGGCTGGTTGACTGATAGATGGGCTGATCTTATCAGGGGAAAGGGATGCCTGTCCCATCAAGAACCACCACATGGTTGACTGATAGATGGGTTGATCTTATCAGGAGAAAGTGACGCCTGTCCCATCAAGAACCATCACATGGTTGACTGATAGATGGGCTGATCTTATCAGGAGAAAGGGACGCCTGTCCCATCAAGAACCACCACATGGTTGACTGATAGATGGGCTGATAATTAACAGGGGAAAGGGACGCCTGTCCCATCAAGAACCACCACACTGCGAAGACTTCAGACAGCATAACTGCAAATTATTCAAGGCCAAAGTACCGGCCGGTTTCCAAGCCAAATAACTATATTCATATTTCTTGATAGGTGCGGTATATATATATAAATGTTTTGAATGCACGATTAAAATCCAACAGTTCAAATTTAGAGAAATTATTTAGAATAGCGTTTTATAAGAAAATATTTAAGCTTAGTAATGTTTCATTTCATCAAAGAGTATTATGTATGACTTATTTATAACTTATATAATTTTGTAATAATTATTACCTCTATTATACTTTTGTGCGTTTTACACTTTTTTAAAGTCAGTTTCGATCTAATTTTTAATAAAATTAAATGTGAAAAGGTAGTTTGCCCTCCCTTATCTAAATCGTTTTGGTCTGATTAAAGCGGGAGAGTTTCGTATCATACACATTGGTCTTCTTTAAGGAAGATTTAGGAGGTCCGAACTTTTCCAAAAATATATATCCCAATATTTTAAAAAAGGAGTCTTGTCATATAATTATTATTTGCACAGAGAAGGTGAGCAAGAATGCCTATTGTTTATTCTAAGAGAGAATATAGTTTATGGCCTCACCTAGTGCAACCGCATGTGAAGTCAGCGCCTGGAGCAGCCTCGAAAGAAGCCCCCCCTAGCCCCCCAGCCGCCCCACCGCACCCAACACTCACACTATCTCGTATCCACACTATAATTCTAAGGGTTATTTTTATAGAGAAAATAAGTGGCGTGAACTTAATTGTGCAGGCTGTCAGCGTCACAAATTAAAAACACACTTTTTAGATCCTCCAAAGGCTATGCTCCGCACATTTTAATTATGTTTTTAGCTCAAATAATCATAATTAATTCATAGCACATTCCTATAACCTGACACCATGGTTAATACGTCCAGCACAGGAGTGCATCACATATTTTTATTATTGAATAACAGGTTTAAATAAATATATTTGAATATAAATACGGTATTTTATTCACACAATTCGAAAATTCATAAGTAACACATAATAAATGGTTGTTGTAGTTGTGAAATGTTCAGAGCATTACTTCGTAGTCATTCATTATTCACTTTGCTAAATCCTAATTAATACAATATATTTATTGATTTGCAGTCAGTTAGAAGACAGTGGAGAGAAGGAAAAGGTTAATCACGAGGTCTGTGACTCGCGGGCTGTCAGCTGAATTAATTCATCTCGTTGCGGTACTGCCAGTTCACTACCGTTGCTCTTTTCACTTAACCGATTTAATTACAATTTTGTTTTATTGCACAACATATTATACAATTTTATTTTCAATGTTTACAAGACATATTTTTAAAATTTGGCAACATTATCCGTTGGAATCTGATCTAATGCCCTGATGATATATTCAATCTTTACATTTTTAAAACGATTTACTAACACAAATGGATATTAGGGGCGCCTATCAGCGATTACTTGTTCTCGGCATTAGGGGTGATCACCCTCTCCCCCCCCCATCCCTTGCAGTAGCCCTGACGTCACCTTCTCAGGCGGTGGTATTTCATATAAGAATGGCAGTTATGAAACTTCAAAACAATTCTCAATTATCTTAGAACTTGTTGTTGTGATCCTATTATTATTATTATTAATATTATTAGCACCACGTCTTACTACCCGTTTGGGTTATACGCACTTACGCTAATGTATAATGGTAGGGTGATTGTGAGATGAAATGGAGGACCTACAGTTTAACGTGGAATCCGAACCATGGTGGAGGCCTGGCATTCCCCACATTCACAAGATGTCTTGTCAGAGGTGAAGGAAGGGTTTGGTAATCAGATAAATCTGTGCCGGGACCGAGGATTGAACCCCGGCCGCCAGCACAGAAGTCTGACACCTTACCCCTAGACCGCCAGGTTACCGTGATCCTATTAAACTGTAATTTATTTATTTGTTAGATCTGCTTGTAGTAATTTACTTTGATCTCATAACTCTGACATTGTGCATGGAACTTAGTTTGAATTGAGTTAATTTAAACTTTCCGTGTGTTTCATAAAAATAAATGAATTACCAGTAATTATTTAAAATTTGTAATCCTATAGGTAGGAATTATTTTAACCTCCATTTTGACGTGAATGGTTTTTGAAATAATAAACCATAACGAGAGATTTCTGTGTGACTGCAACACGTCTCAGAGTCCCGGGTTGGTACTTCTAAGGTAGCTGAGATATTGCTTATAAAATGTCGAGGTCAGGTTAAATATTGACCAAAAATTTAAAGGTATTTGGGTTAAATGGAATGAAAAAAACTTTTTTTTTTCCATCCTGTATTTATGTAAAGATTTTTAAACACGGTCAGAAGTTAAAATCTTCCATTCCTAAAAGTCCAAAATAACACATATTTCGGTTGATCATTAAGACCTAAATACTTTGGAAATAAAAGGAACCTAAGATAAAACTGAACTTTTACTGTTAACTTGTAATTGAGGAAAATAAATATCAATATCTTAAAAAAAACACACACACACATATACTCTTAAATCTGGGGACCTCTGAGTGTGTAAACGGGAATCTGAATTATGGTGTAGGGACTATCCTAGACGTAGCCTGTATGTGGATACAAATAAAAATAAAATTAAACAAACAGTAAACAATTTATTATTACTTCAATGATTAATTTTACGTTCCTTTAAAATAGGAATGACATTAGGCTACCTGAAGGCACCTGTGTAGTCACAATTGTAATTTTAAATTCAATAACGTGAGATTAGTATATTACAAAAAAAAATATAAATAATGAGTTACGCTAAGTTTTTGAAGAATATATCAAAAAGTAACTATTTTATTTATTTAAAATATATTTTATATAAATCTTTTCATATAGCAAAAGGTTAAGTTTTACCATTTTATTTTTGCTAGGAGAAATTGTTTTAAGAATAAAGTTAAAATAAAAAATAGTTCAAAATGATTAATTTATTTTTCATAACTATTAATTGTGAGTCGGGTTGGTCTCAACCATTGAAGACACGCTGGATGTCTTGAAGAAAACGTGGTCTTCTGCTATTTCTCCTAATTAGCACGGTTCTAAACTTCTTGGTATAATAATAGATTCAGGCTGCACACTGCAACTTCATTGAGCTTTATTTCTAGTTGCAGTTATCTTATTGTCATGTTTTCTTACACTTTTTTCAATAATAGCTACACCCAGGCAGATTTTGGCCCATCGCTCCAAAAATCAACATTAAGAGTCTATTCATTCCCTCCCACCCTCTCCCTCATTTAAAAAGGTGTTCTATCCCAAGAGGATGAAATTATCATTGGAAATTGTACCGAGGTAATGTTGGTTATGGAGTTGCTTATACTATTATAATATAAATAATAAAAAGTAACATCACAAACTAGTATAGTAGCATAGAATGGATATTTGTGAATTGAATTATGTAATTTAGTAGGGGTTTCACAACACAAATTATATTAGCATTTGCATTTTCTTCCTCCCCTCTTTCTTTTCTTAGCGACTGACAGCCCCCCCACCCGCCAGGAACATTTTTAACCCTCTTGGTTTCTGGAGTTTATGAATTTCTACCAGCTCTATGAATTTGTCTACATTATTATTATTATTATTAGCACCGCGTCTTACTACCCGTTCGGGCTATACGCACTTACGCTAATGTGTAATGGTAGGGTGATTGTGAGATGAAATGAAGGACCTACAGTTTAACGTGGAATCCGAACCACGGTGGAGGCCTGGCATTCCCCACATTCACAAGATGTCTTGTCAGAGGGGAAGGAAGGGTTTGGCAATCAGATAAATCTATGCCAGGACCGAGGATTGAACCCCGGCCGCCAGCATATAAGTCTGACACCTTACCCCTAGACCGCCAGGTCACCGACAATTTGTCTACAGATTTGCAAATTAGATTAGACGGGATTTTTTGGTTCTCTATGAATTTATGGTTAAAATAAAGTTAATCAATCGTCTTGATTGAGCAGCAACTTTAGGAAGCAAAAGGTATTTATTTTTTGTCAGGTTCATTTTAAGTATGATGGCAAAGGGTACCTATTCACTAGTATTTTTATTAGAAATATGGGATATATAATAATACGGCGAGAATATATTGACCTTTGTTGAGTAATGAGACTATGCAAAAAAGTTAGAATAAGTTCCAAACTTTGAATTATTTTGCACAAAATATTAATAACGAAATCAAATTACTGTTACAACGGTTGGATCTATAAAGATATTTGGAAATGTGTTAAAGTCTTTAGATGAATGAAAACATTTTTGATTTAAAAAAAAATCAGTAGGCTTACAGGAACAAATAAACGGTACTGAGCTCCACACGGACTTTCTTGCTCTATTGTTTAAAAGTTGAGATATTTGCCCAAAACTCGTAATATATGTGAAACGAAATAATATACACTAGCAAACCAAAGCATAAATTGCACTACACTTATTTAAAACTTTTTTTAGTCCCAGTTTTAAATTTTATAATTTTATTTTTAAAGAATTAATGTCCTCATTTGTATGTTTGGACCGATAAAAAAAAGATCAATATTAGGTCCACAAGGGTCAACACTTCGTATTAAAATTTCAACTTCCGGTTAAAATTTTCGATTTTTTATTAGGTGTTACCAATCTTCATGCCATCGCATTGCTATTAAATTCCTCATTTATACATTTTGACCAATAAAAAATGTAAATACTGACTATTGAATCTAAAATGGATATTGATCATTGTTGTACAAACATTTCTTCTAAGAGGTTTAAGTAAAAATAACATTAACTTTTTGAGAGACTTACTTATATTTAATTACTCTATGGTATTGGAGAATTATTACGTTAAAACTCAAGTAGTATATCTTTACAACTTAAGGTCACAAAATTGTATTAATATATTTGCCAATATCTCAGAAACTGTTGGTTTTATAAAAATACATTTCATATTAAACTTTTTTATTTTTAATTGTACTACAATTTTTCAAAGATAAGTTATTTAGTATCTCAAATAGTTGTGGAGATGCCGAAGTTTCTGCTTCTGTAAAGTACCTTAAAATTCATTTAAATGGGAAAATGAAAATAGCCCGTTTATTTATAATCTTAATCAACGCCTAGATACGAATTTTAATCAAAATTGTTAGAGCCGATTTTGAGAAAATTTCTTTTTTCGCCCTTTACTAAACTACTCTTAATCTTAAGTTTAAGTAGATACACATACAGACAGCATTGCACATACCCCTTTTTTAGGGTTCGGGGGGTCATGAGACGTCGACATCCATCAACAATTCAGGTTAGATTTTTTTTACGGTCGCAATACTTTACCTTTTGTTTTTGAAAAGTTAAAAAATATATATATGTGCGTATATTTTGAACGTTATAGGTTTTATAAAAATATGCTTCAAATAAAATATATAGCACCGCCCTTATTAGCAACTGAATAAAGGCCGGTGCACAACAATAAAAAAAATATCCAAAAGGTAAAGAAACAATATTTGCAAAGGAGCCGATAGGATAATCACAAGTTAGATAGACCATACTTTGGCCCATTTATCTTCTGTTTCCCCGAACCCACTCCTCAAATATTTAATTATTTTAAATATTACCAGGTTCCTCAACAATCAGAGTAGGATTTCAAATATGAACGTGAAGTGTTAAGAAATAGCATAAGATAAACAGGCGCTTATTTAATGATATAAATGAATAGATACTAAACATGAACAATATAACTATATATATATATATATATAT
>CABEEJ010002887.1:87180-97353 GCA_901482245.1 Timema douglasi
ATATATATATATATATGTGTGTGTGTGAAACAACAAAGTCCATAGTTACTGGTGAATATCCATCACCTCGGCATAATTTACAATTAGTTACTCGAAAGATTTATATCCCTTACAATATTTAAAATATAAGAACGTTATATTCTGATAGGTCATCAATAATATTGAAAAGATATCTCCAAAACATTTATCTATAGGCATAAATATTACCAAATTTACTAGACTAGTTTCCAAGCCAGACGGGCTATAAGTTGATACATAGTAACCTTGAAAACCTAAGAACGATTACACACAATACGGCGCCACGCGCCAGATGAGTAATAACCCATAATATACCAAAAGGATTAAAGTATTAAGTAATCCATAAATTTGGTGGTCTACCAATTTGCCGAAAAAGAATTTTGCAATACAACAGCCAAAATTGAATTTAGGTATCTATTATAATATCCAGGATACCTAAGTGTGTCCAGAGACAGTATCCAGTCAAGAGTGACATATCAATCAGAGTTACATCACTATATACGCTCATATTCAGGCTCTAAAAAGGGGGAAGAGGGGTATTGAAAACAGAGGTGAACACACAACAAAGAAGAGGGGGAAGGGGTAACTAGACGGAGGTAGAACATTCGAGCATGTTGTGGAAGGAGTCAGAACAACAGTTTTTTGGACACATCACCGTCTTTTAACGGATGTACGTCATACTTTCCCAGCATTCCTCATGATAAATCATAGTTCGAGTTTACACACAGTTCGCTCGTTTAGTCAGTTGTTGAATATCTCGAGGCATGTTGTGTTCGTGCGGGAAGTACACTCGGGAGGGGCCACTGCTGAATGGGGCTATGGTGAGTTCACTCGTGACTATTATTATTATTATTATTATTATTATTATAGATCAGTCTTTTATATTTTTCACTGTTTAGTAGCTTTTTTGCCCTTCAGTAAACTACCCTTAATTCTAGGGTTATATATCCATTTAAAAAAAAAACTCCTCGTGGAAACCCTATGAAAACCCTAAATACCAAGTTCTAGCCCAATCGGTAAAATAGTTTAAGCTTTAGTCGGAGGTACAGATAGACAGATAGACGGAAATCAAAAAACCACTTCTTTGGATTCGGGGGGTTATGAAACGTCGAGATTCATCAACATCTCGAGTTCGATTTATTTTACGATCACAATACTTTTTCTACCTGTAAGATAGCGAGAAAATAACCAAGTACTGTAGTACTGTATATTACATGTTTAAATCTCTCTAGGAGAACGAAAAACAGCCTTATTGCTTCACCAGTTGCTTATAGTGCCTTATATATATTTTAAAGCTTTTATGGCGAAGTGATTAATCTAGTAGGTAAATATAGTCTTGCTCTTTGATTTAAGAAATTGTTTTCGGAGAGGGGGAGGGGGGGTGACGGGAGGCTAAGTTTTTCTCTCCAACTCAGGTTAATAATATGTAATAATGTGTGTTCTTTGAAAACAACCATTTATATATTATTTTTTTAATTTACATGTATAATAATTATCTTGTATGAAACATTATTTTAATTACAACAAAATTACGTCACTTTATTTTGGAATTACACCAAAAGGTAAGCTATATTTGTTTTCAAGGCTAACACGCTATTGGAAAAATTGTTAGTGAAAGGAATTATCAATTACGTAGTGCGTTTCTGTACAATCTTTGTACATAACTCAATCATAGTGGCTACCTTACTTAGTTATCGTGTCAGCATAGGTTGGCATAAAATAAGACAGCAAATATGTATGTATATATATTATGTAGACTTAGTTCCTTCCTGCAAATATATATATATATGTTTAATTGATTTTTTTTTTATTACAGTAAGTCCCCCATACCCACGGGTATTACGTACCTAGACCTACCGTGGCTACGTGAAACCACATATAACACTGAAATATTATATAACGTGATATTCATGAAACATACATAAATACAGTAAAGTTTAATTGATAAATTATTCACTCTATGATATTACCACCATTAAATAAATTAATAGTAACATAATAATAATAATAATAATAATAATAATAATAATAACTTACAAGTGAACTTAATCAGATGTAATGTTTTAGGACAGAGACTATTCAATTGTCAATTATTTCTAGAAGTATATCTAAATCCATTTGGCTAGTAATAGCTCGATAGGGTCCAATATAGGCTCAATAACTCCTACCTTAGTTCTGGGATTCCCTAGCTTATAGGATTTGCCCATAAAACTATTTTAAAAACTAGAATAATACCCTTGATCACGCAATAATGATTAGAACATGATTAGAACATCGTGTTGAAGCTCATAGATGAATATTTAGTGGCGATATTACCGCTGTATATGTCCTCCTTCTAGCTCTTGGCTAATATAGCTATTATTTTAAATCCTAAAATACATAGTGTCCATCTTTTAAACGATATTGACAATGTGAATAATTCTGATGATTCTTTGATCAATATCATCTAAATATAAAATTATATAAGTAGTAGTTTTGCGAATTGCAAAATTTATCATATTTTGAACACATATAACATTATCAATCACGTATCCAGAGGTACCTGATTCGATCCCCGTCATTTATAAATTTTCTGTGAAGTGGTGGGTCTATAATGGGGTCAATTCAGCCTCGTAAGGACCATTGACGAGCTACTTGAATAAAGAAGTAGTGGCTCTGGTCTATAAAACTGAGATTAACAGGCGCAGGGTTCATCATGCTGACCACATGACACCCTCTGTTTTAAAATGTTAGCACTATCTTCGCCATCATGTGGCAGCCCTCGGCCAGTATAGCTCGATTGCGGGTCGATGCCAAGGAGTTAAATATCATGGGTCATTATTACATTTGTAGGCTACTACTCCTAGACTCAATCAAGTGGCCACGTGGTCTAACGCGCTACCCTCTCAATGGACTAGACTGCCGATGACGGGAAGGTCGGGGATCGAATCTGTGTGGGGTGTATTGAGAGTGGTATTTCCAAAATGGTTTTCCACTCTCCTCCTACTCAAATGCGAGTACATTTCATCAAGATAATATAACCTTTCTAATACCTAAAACCACTATCGTAATTAATACATAAGCGTATAACCGGAACAGGTAGTAAGGCGCTTTGCAAAAAAAAAGTAGGCCTACAATTTCTATCAGTGTGTTCTCTATCTTCTTTTATATAATTTGATAAGCCCGATTCCAGCAATAGAAATTATGAGGAGATGATAGAACAGATTTTGACAAACGACCACTCATTTTAATGATTAGAAGTCCAGGATGTTGGGAAAAATAGTAGTTTTCCACGAAAACCCATTTTCACAGAGAATTTTCAGTTTTTCATTCATTATTTAGTCACCATGCAAACCCTTATTTGTGCATGGTTTTATACCTGTGAATAAATTATTTCTTCTTGGTTAAAAACAATAACTCATTCTGTAAATGTCTCTCTTTGGTTAAAAATAAGAAAACACTTAAATTGTACGTTGGAAAAAATATAAAATTACGTTAAAAATCTATACATACTAAACAAACCATTGATAGTAGGCTACAAATATATCATTTTGTTTGCATGGATAATTTTCCTTCGGCTTTATTTAATTTTGAATATTTTTCCCTGATCACAAAATGACTGTTATAATAGCTGGTCCTAGAAATTTTTTTACCTCGATATATTTTAATCAAGGGAATTAATGTCCTAGAGTGAGGAAACATTTATGGTTATTGGAATGTGGTTATCGTTGATTCGCATTTGAATAAACAATATTGACTATAGTTCACAAACCAAAATATTAAGTAGTCAATTTAGCAAAAGTACTATTTCACACGCTCTTTCACATGCACACACACTCTCACATTTTATCTATCACACTGTCTCTCTCGAACAATGTATCTCTTACACAATGTCTCTCTCACACATTATCTCTCTCTTTCACACACATACAAACACACACACCTTTTCCCCACTCTATTCCTTTCACATATTCTTTCTCACACCCACTCAATAACACTCACTCACTCATTCAATCTCAATCTCTAAGACTCACTCTTTCACACTCATTTTCTCACACTTACTCTCTCATACTAACTCACACACTTACATACTCACGTACACTCTCACATTATCTCTGATAGCCCACTTCCGGTAGGTTATGATAAAACAGCTGAACCAATAATTTTGACAAACTTCACTCATTTTAAAGGTTAAGGGCTTAGTATGTCGGAAAAATAGTAACTTTTAAAGAAAACCTGATTTTCCTAGCAAATTTTATAAACAATCATTCTTTATTTATATTGTAACACTATGGAAACATTCGCGCCGCGTTGGGCGTCGATTGTCTCACTATGGAATCAATCGCCCCACTTTGGGCGTCGATTGTAACACTATGGAATCAAATCACCCTTCATTGGGCGTCGATTGAAACACTACGGATTAATTCCCTGATATAATAATGGTGTGAGGATGCTTAGGTTGTTTATAGCTCCGTGATCGAGCGCCTATCATCACTGTACGGAAAATATACCGTATAAACAGCTGTCTATAGCTCCGTGGTCGAGCACTAATTAAAATGGTATAATTAATAAATGTAAGAAAGAGAACTATTGATGGCTGTTTATTCACACACGGTTTACTTAAATGACACCTGTTAATTACTTATACATATTCCAATTAAATATTTTATATCACTACACACTTGTGATATTAATGTAAGTTATTTTACACTGTGTTAGACTGTGACTGCTAGTGTGTGGCTCTGACTTGTGCGTGGGTGGTTTGGATCCCAGTGTAGATGTTTGGATCCTGGATACCTGGCTGATACGCACAAACGGTTTATATATGACATACCCCTTGCATTTTTCTCCCCTCGCCAACAGTGTAAAATCTAACTATTAGAAAGAGTCCTGGTGACAGGTGTTGTGAAGGCTAGCTGCTTATTGGTATAGGGAATTGGCAAAAGTGAGAAGTAAAGGATGGACTAAAAAAAGGTAAACTAGATTTAAATTGATTAAAGGAATTATCGTTCACTAGAACTGACAGCTGACTTAAAATAATTTCTAAACTACCGCCTCGCTAAAGAAAAACAATCTTCCATCTCTGTCTTTTCTTATCCACTTTTCAGATGCTCTCTTGTTTTGTTTCATCTCGGCGAAAGTAACTTCTTCGGTTTTCTTTATCTCTTCACGTGGTTTCGGGTTGCTACTACTTTTTCCTTTCAAAAATTACCATGCTCACGTGGCAGGCACCCACGACAAGATGTACTTTCATCTGTCCGGTAAATCGACCAAGCATCAACACAACTCAGTGTTACAATGATAACACAGTGCTTTGGTAAGGGTCCAAAAACTTACAATACTCTATTTAATATTTCTTTTTCATGTTCTGGAAAATTGAAGAAAGCTCGAATGTCTTACTTTAAAAATGTAAACAACATTTTATGGAGCTACGATAGTCTCGGCTTGTTAACAAAACAATATTCTTACTACACACCTTATAGAAAGTTCCAATAAAAATAATGTTAAGTACTTGAAATATAACTAAAATTTTACTAGATAATTAAGGGGGAAATGTCCACCTCCTCACAATACCGATAAAATAATACTAACAATACAGTAAAATGTTATGGATGATAGCCACTAACAATTTGTGTATTTTATAAACTGTTCTTCATACAGTATTCCAACCATACAAGTCAGTCTTCAAAGAATAGTGTTTACATAGTTGAAGTTTAAGCAAAATTTATTAATTTTGCACTATAAACTATTCATTAAGCATAGTGTGTGAACGTTATCTTTTTGAGTAGTGAGTTAAGACGTTATATGATTTTTTTTATTATAAATGTTTTTAGCTATGCATTATGCATTAATAATATGCCAAACAAACCAAGAGGGTCTAAGTGAATTTAGGGAGCTATGGGAAATAGGAAGGGAGGTAGGGCTTGACAGAAGATACAGCTGATTAAGAATATTCGTAGTTTTTTTTTTTTTGCCTGTGCCATAAGGTTTTGAAAATACGGCTTTTGAGGTTTAATTTATATTTAAAAAAACCCATATTGTAACTAAATAATATTTTTAATTAGTTGTACATGAACAATTAATTTCATCTAACTACATGTTGAAAAACTATGGTTAAAATAACATTTTAAAATCACTTTAAAATTGTGTATGTATTTTTAAACTCAATCAGTAGTGAGCACGTGAAATGGGACCACCTTGACCTTTGAACCCATGACCACATTGCTGCTCAAAAGATTTTGTCCACTCACAGGTCAAATACTTTCCCCGACAAAGATCACTGACCCTTTAATCGTTTTAAATCCTGCCAATTTGTCGTATTTGATTTTTTGTGGGGCGTGTGCCCCATTGGTTTGAATTCCTAAGAGGATGCTGGTGTTGTATATTTATTTTGTACTGGGGCCCACATTGTTTCGATTTCATGGGTGAGGTTTCCTGGTGAGGTTTATTTCATCCTTATTTGAATTTTTTGGGGGGAAGTAACCTCCATTTGCTTGAATTCTTGTGAATAAGTGTTTTTTGGAATTTGCTGTTGTTATACTTCATTTGTTGGTGACCTCAACCCATTGGAAAACGTTCCCGGAATCCTCTCTCGATGGAAGCTAGACATAAACTGAGAGAGATCCGCTCAGTCCCCCTACCCAGAATTCCGCAAACCTGATGACGTAAGAATATATTTATGGACTTGCACTCCACATGTCGATACCGGAATAGATCAAAGGTGATGTCACAGCCCCTATTACGTAAGAATCTATTTCTGGACTCACACATGGTGCTAGAGTGCTGGCTTAACATATTGATACAGGAGTATGAAACAATTTATGATATACATATATATTTATTATAGATTTTTACACGTATGGCGTATATATTTGTTCATACGTTTTTCCACAACGTCTCTTACATGTGTTAGTAAAATCATTTTACCTAACATGTAATAGTCAAAACTGACGACTTGGTGTGTATAGAAATTATTAGGTAGCACTGATCATATCCAGCTTTCTGATGTGTGTTTCCACCTTAGGTTGCCTGAGATCGATTACATCTGTGGTCTCTGTTAGTGTGTCAAATACATCCACGACGAGTGTTTTAATCAAATATTTGCAATATGTGGCAATGAGTGTCAACTACATGTCCCTTCAGTAAATGTGGACGTTGATGATTTCCTAAATCTCTCAGAGACGCACCCAGCTTTGTGCAAGATAGGCGACCCGTTTGAGTCCGATGTCATATTTCTCACTGATGACGACCATACGGTCACAACGCATACGTCTTAGATAGATTTAATGATTAGTCAGGCTTATCTGAGAAGGAGGCTGTATTTTGTCGAAAAACTTTGAAATGAGTGACTTGTATTTGCCCATTTCTTGCCACTCTGTATGGTTAAGCACCGCAAAATATTCTCGTCATTTTTCTAGCTGAACAAAAGGAGTAAAATTGTTCTTGACACTCATGCCAGTGATTACTCGTTTGGCGTCAATCTCTTCCAGTGTAAACAGCGTGTTTAAAATGCTAGATATGGTGAGTATCTCAACAGGCTTTTATTTGCGGGTGCAGGCGTTTTCGAGCATTTGTTGGATTTATATTATTTGTGATTAATTTGACGACCGTCAGGATTATGGATGGCAAAGCATTGGGATGATATTTTATAACAACTGGGGCAAGAAAGGGTGCCCACTGATTGGACGCAGTCTCTTAAGGGTTGGCAGGACACCAACATTTAGAAACATTCGTTGTAATAACCCATCACTTTGGCGTAGTTGTCCCTGTGATTGTTTAGTAAGAATTGACTCAAGAAAGTATTCATAGTAATGTTCTAGGTGCGGTAGAAAAGGTACATAAGACAAAAATGGCCGCCATGCCATGAAGTTGTACCTTTTTATGAGACCAATGAGAAACGTTTTTGGATTTAATGTCAAACGGGATTTTACAAGCAAGGAAAAAACTGGCAAAGTACTCTCCCACGGCGTTCTTGTTGATAAAGATGGTGACCCACTGCACCCCAGACTTTATGTGTGGATCAGTGTTTATGACAAATGCTATAGATTGTACTATTCTGGTTGTCAGTTGACCAGCAGTAAAAATACATAAACGTTCAGAACGAAACAGAAATTTCATACAGAACTATGTGTTATGCATTAGTATGACACAATTTAAGAAGTTACAAATAAGCAAATCCTTTTTCATAAAGATTGACGATCGGGGTAGGCGTGCGTTTGTCTAGAAATTTTATATTTTCTGCCCCCTTAACGTAGATAGTTTCTTCGAGCAGTGTAGCAAGGGAGATGAGTGATTCGATAAGATTGTACTCCCCATCTCCATTATCCCAGAAAATACCATGCAGCATGTTAACGATATAGTTGTCTTGTATTTTTTTAGCCTTAGAGGAAAGTTCTTTGTAGGAGTAAGGGGGTTTGAGCACCCATCAGCGAAGTGATGTACCACACACAGATAAAACACTTAATCCCTTAACAATAAACACTTTGTCATCGTTAATGTAGCTCTTAAAATTTAGAATAATGTCTATGATTTAAATGACGAAATTACGATTGAATGGGCTAGGACCTCGCTTGTACTCCCAAAATCCGCCAACGTGTTTCTGTCTTTGTTAATGGTAAGGATTCAGGCAAATTTTATGTACATGATACAGTTAATGATTTTGGTGAGTGTTTGGGTGAAGCTCATTTCAACGGTCAGAGATCCGTGCTGCATCAAATTCCAATTCGATGTCATGTAGGTGGACAAATTTGGTGTGAGGTAAAAAACCCATTAAATTATACCCCTTAGGCTAGGCTTCAGGTCTGATGGGACTACCCTCGTTCATGAAATATATACCCGTTCCATAAAACGTGTGTAGCACATGACATACTTGCCAGTGGTGAAATCGGGTTGAAAATGTAACGACGGCATTTGCTCACCGCCCACGTGCAGTGAAAAGTGAGTCATGCAACTGCTCCTTGAATAGTTTGTTCAGTGATTTACCTTGCACGCCCAGAGGATTGGTGCACGTTTTTACTTATTTGGTGTAAGTCTTAGCCATAAAGATGGGGTGTTTTCATTTTATGTTATAAGAGCACGCTCAATATAAAAATAGAGCTTAAAGATCTACCTTATTTGGTGAGAACTTTATTTATTAAGATGGTGTATTTTTATTTTAAATTCTAATTGCAAAGAATGCTCAGTAAAAATTACCCTATTTGTCATGAGCCTTGGTCATATAGATGGAGCATTTTAAGTTCTGGGTGGGGAAATGCGCAACCAATACAAACGTATAATCTATTTAGCGTGGTGGACTTAAAGTACTTGTTAAGAATATATTCATGGGTACCAGACCCCCTGCCTCTGGGCAATAAAGATTAAGGGGGTAATGTCACTAACATCAGGTGGGAAATTTGAGTCATGGGATGAACTTTTGAAAAGTGGAGGGGGCGAAGCTCCATGTTCCACAGAAAAGTAAAGGGATGGAAAGATGGGGGATTGATCTGGTCTCCACTGAGCTCTCAACTTCCAAAGCGATAGGATCTCTGACATGCTCTATACAACAACGGCAGATACAAATAAAAAACAAACAGCAAAGTCATTCCAGGGATTTGAGCAAATGGGGCACATTCCCCATAAAAAACGCACTAACCCTCCTCCCAGGAAATTGAAACAATAGGGTCCCCATACAAATTAAATAACGCCGTATCAGCATTCTCCCAGGGGTTAGAACCAATGTGACACATTTCTTATAATAAATTAAACAAGACAAATGGGAAAGATTAAGCACGATGAAAAGTTGTAAGGATTGGATTTGATTGAAGGGTCAATGACCTCGAACAGGGAAAAGTGTTTTGACCCGGTAGAGGAAGATCATATATTGCGCCACTGTGTGGACACGAGATCAAAGGTCAAGTTGGTCCCATGCCACACGCTTGCTACTTGTACTGAAAATGAAAGAATTGTTCTTTTTGGGATAAATGGAAAATTTTGTTATGAAAAATTATCTTCATGTAATATTTGAATAATAACACTAATATTTTATACTTTAAATGACAAGTATAACCTAAATATCAAGATGATGATGACAATAATAATTTCAATTTCAATGTCCTTTATTATAGTGCTGGCCAACAGTCGTAAGACCTATAACAGGCCAGCACTGAAAAGTACACATGTACATACCTTATAATACAT
>CABEEJ010002888.1:0-22584 GCA_901482245.1 Timema douglasi
ATTGCTTTCTTCAGCTACCGTCAATTGGGGGCTGGCGCTGAAGCGACTCTTCACTTCCAACGACCATTGACCGGGCCCTTAAGATTACATACGAAAATAAACGCAACCTACTCACTTTGTTGAAACTATTTAGATTAGTTTAAAAACCTATGACTTTTTCCCGAAAGTGATCATTAAATAAAGCATTATATTTAATTTATCAATCATTTGAAGTGACAGTTATAATCCTACCTATGGTGATCTGGTTAAAGCCATGGTTATAAAGATTATTGACATTTTTTTTAAGAACCAATTATCGGTCGCAAATTGATGGACAAACTAAATTATCTAATGGGCTATGAATAATATTGTCAACAAACAATATTATTTTATGAGATAATATTCACCAAATAAACCGTTTCCAGCCTGTGGCCAGTTCAGTTTAGTAAAATGCCTCCATCTTCCTCTATCCTTCCACCATTCTTCTTCTCTCACTTGCACACTTTCTGTTATCTGTTCCTCTCATCTCTTTCTTGATCTCCCTTGTGGTATTTTTCCTACTTAAGGAGCCAAATCAAGAGATGATATATTATTGATACATTTGTTTCCATCATATAAACGTGAACTAAGAAGCATTAAATATTTTTGTAAAGAACATTTTTTTCTTGTTGATGGCTTATTCACAATTAAAGGTTCTATACTTGAAATAAACTAATTAATGAAATAAGGTAAAGATGTATTAATTTTTAAATTAACCAAATAAGAAGATAATTTATTTCTTCACTAAGGATTATTGGTTATAATCTCAATCCACCTAGCAAAAAACAAAATAAAATTCTTAAAATAAGGATACCTCTTCTGACACTTTGGTACCTTAATAGATAAGGACATTTTATTGATCTCCAAGAAGGAATGGGAACATTTTCTCTCTCTCTCTTCCCCTTATATTGATGGCATTTCCATACACTCTGAAACTGTGTAATTAATTTTCAATCAGCAAATGCTTCGGGCGTTTGTCTCTTCCTTAACCCCCGCCTGCCCGCCCACCTTTTGCGTTTCGGCATTCCAACGTGACAAGTGTCAACCAGCCATAACAAACTAATTTAGTAACAAGTCAAACCATTTGAGTCTTGATTCAATGACTGAAGTAGCCATTATGAAGGGGATCATAATTATTGTGAGATTAATTAAGATAATATAGATTCAGCAACAAAGTAAATAAGTGATTTCAATCTTACTCTACACTCTTGAAATTAATAGTTCCATTTTCTTGGAACACATATTTATCCATCCTGAATTTTTAGCACAGTTTTTTGTCCAACGCTTCTCACTCCTTGTACGAGTTATACTGTGACTAGTCTGCCACTGACTAAATCTTTACAGAGGCTTGTTTCTAGTCACTGACGCAGCCAAGAGGGAGGGCGGGAGGTTTGAACCCCTCCCCCCCGACCACGCTACCCAACTTCCTCTTTTTTGTCCCTAAAGCTGTTGAGATCATACATGAGGAACTCTACAAATGAAGACAGACTTAATGGACTTCATGTAAATACATCCAGAGGTATCCGTTACGGACCCATGTGGGAAAATGCCGGAATTGGCCAGATTTGCCCCAGGTCTGGCCCAGATATGGACCAGTTCTGGCCAGACATGATCGTTCCATATGGGGAGGATGAAGTTCTAAATGAACTTTCTATGAATCCAAGGAAAATTAACATAAGACTAAAATGAATTAATTCAAAAGTGATTTTGTGAGTTAAGAGTTACTGCAAGTTACTTATTTGAATTTTCAAATTTTAGCTCATAAAATAATTTTATAAATCAAATATCATATATACGCTTTATTGAAACTTGTATGTTTGAATATTCTAGCAGTATGCATGAATAAAAATGTGTTCATAAAAACATAATAGTCATAATAATTACATAATCATGACCATTTTTATGAATTTTAAATTATTTTAGATATTATTGTTTCTTTTGATGCAGTTGCATTTTGCGGTACTTAAATTTTCATATTTTCCCGCGGGAAAAACCAATAGACCCCGCTTAGTTGGTCAGTGAAACTAATCCCCCCCCTTCCCCCGCAAACGAATCCTGGCTGCGCCAGTGGGTTCTACGTCGTGGCAAATATTTTCTTGAATATTCAACTGATGTCCCTGGTTTTTGTTTCAGTTTTGACTAGTTTAAATTATAATTATAGATGTTTAGTCATAAGTAGCAAGTTTTTTTTAGAATGGATAAAGCACCTATATCTCCTTTTTCTGCAGATAGTTTATAGAGTGGGGGTAGAGAAAGTAGAAGTTTATTAAAAGAAAAAAAATCAGTAGACAATTTAAAAAAAATAGATATATTTTAATCAACACTTTAGGTTAGTTAAATATGAGTGAGTAATGATACATAAAGTTACAAAAATAAAAATGTATATTAAGAGAGACTAATGTAGTATTCTATTTTTACAACCCCATCCCATTGTACGTGGGATCTCCAGACTTTAATAGACAAATACAAGTTTACGTCCAGCGAGCACAGTGTTTCCACCAAGTGTTGGCGGTAAAATCACATCACCACCCCCACGCCCTCTACAAGAAGTCTGGCTCCTCGACGCTGATGAATCGCTGGCATCCAATATTTGCCCTCAATTTACCCTACTTCAAGTGATTATTCCCCCTTTAATTGATTATTATATAAAGATAATTTAAAAATAGTCCCAAATTTTGTGATACTGTTCGGTACGTTAGCCTAGTCGATAGCGTGTCTGACTACTACCTGGTTTGATTCCTGGCATGGCTGAAAATTTATCATTGATGAATATATAGGTCTACCCGTTCATATTGATAACGTAACTGCCGAGGACTGGATGTTGTTTCTGTCCTAGTCTTAAGTTGGATTATAGAGAATATGAAACTACGACAGGCCTAGCAGGTTGTTGGGGGAAAATATATGGCTTGAATAAAAAGTGACCCAGACCCCACGCTGGAAACAGTAATGGATGTAAAGTAAGTTTTCCAATACTAAAGTAGATTTTCACAAGTGTGAAATTTATAATGCACAAATCAATAACTTACCTATGTTTTTTTTTTGTTTTTCAGACCAGAAAATGTCTGGCAAACTGTCACAAAGAAATGATGAGCGTCAATTTGAAAGTTTCAATTAATAAACTGAATTATTACGAGTGCACCCTTAACTTGTACCAAAGAGTTTATAGTAATAAATGAATATTAAGTTATAGAATTTTTTTTAAAAGCTTCACATAATGACCTCACCTCACCTTTTCTGCAAAAACTAGGCATAAAATATGCGACGATTATGTGATGAAATATGCTATCACATTGAAAAGATGAATATTTTTTATACTCATTACTTCTTATTCTTTGACCTAGGTTTCATTCTATCAAAATTCTTAATGAGGTCTTGAGAAATGCAATACCTAACTCCCTAAGAAAGTAAAAAGCACACACAGGCGCATACACACACACATATCTATCTAAGTTGTTCCTTTACAGCAGGCATGGGCAACCTTTACTTGGGGGCTAAATTTTCATTCTCTTGCAGATTCAACGGCCAAACTAGATAGATTTTACCAGAAATATTAAATAAATTATAGCAGATTTGCTATTTTTTATTTTATTTATTTGCGTGTACTTTTACAACTTTTTTACTTCTATTTTAAGTATATTTTACTATCATATATTTAACATACTTTTAATATAAACTTTGGTGAGAAGATTGGACTTGTACTTGGGTCATGAGACTTTAAATATTGGGATTGAAGTTGCTCATAATTAATTGGAGGGAATTTTCAAGATTTTGGTTTGTCATTCTTTTACGACTTGTGCTTCATCCTCAAAAAGAACTGTTCACATATGTACGTACTGCCAAAAAGTGTAATTATTTTTCTCGCTTAGGCACATAAATTATTGTACTTTTATTCCACCAAATATAATTTGTAAAATTCTCTCAAAGTAATGTCGTTAGATTGAGATTACAGAATTAAATTCTTCTGAAGCTCAATAAGCTACACCCGTAGGATTTCTAGAGCTTTGTCCATGTCAGCTTTTATTTGACAGGCAAGTATAGCAAACGTGGAGTCCTTGTTTTAAAAGTCGGCAAATATTGAATCAAACTGCTATATTAGTGACTTCCGTTCATCTACATAGTCATTAAATAGGGCTGTCAAACTCGATTCCTCAATACCTTCGATTCTTAATGGTATTGAAATAATTGAGAATTGATCTTAATATCACGATTCTCACTACTTCGATTCCTATCTCTCAATAAAACAGCAACATTCAGAATAGGTAATAGTCGATTATCTCTCATATTAGGTTAGTTGCCATTTCACTTAAATGCAGGCAAATTGGAAAATATATCACATTACCATCCAACCCTGAATATAATACATGATCCTATCATTTTGAAGTGTTCTACATGAAAAATAAATGGTCTCGAATATAATACTACCTGACATTATAAACGTAACAAGAGTTAAAAACTTAACAACTTTAAGCCCCTCTTTTTTTTTTTAAGTAAAAGTTAAATGAGATTGTCAGAATACATGATTCAATTCTAAACAATCAATATATTACACCATGCAGAGGAGAACACAGAAATTATTCTTAGGGGGGTTCAAAGTAAAGAAGTCAAAAGTCAATCCAATTCATTACTCATATATGATTCATACTAATAAATTACCAATTACTTTATGAGACTACAAAGACAGTATAACTTAAAGTGTTATATGTGCACTGTAAGATAAATAATAATTTCAATAGATTATATATATATATATATATATATATATATATATATATATATNATATATATATATATATATATATATATATATTCATTCATAACAAGAAGGAGATTTAACATTGCTAAATCATTGCTTTGCATTATAGTTTTATTTATCTTTCATGCTCGCTGCGCCCCTGACACCATGTACATCAAAAGCTACAATATTTAGATTAAATTAAGAAAGATGGCCACTCTCCTGTATTCTTTGTCACTTTTCAATTTTTAATGGTTTTTTTAGCTCTTTGAATAAGATAAGTTTAATAAAAATAGAACAAAAATCGACTAGTCATAAAAACAAAGCAAAAAAGTTATATTATTTAGTTTAATCCAATAGATTTAAAGCATAGTCCAATATATTCGATATATTGTTCCCAAAACTTCTTAACTAATTTCTGGCGAGCTAACGCGTGTTGGATCAATTATGGCAGACAACTTTAAATATTTGTAAAGTGTGAAATGTGTTCTTCTTTCCGTTATAAAATCTGCAATTTGTTTTATCATTTTTGAGTTTATTTGAATTTTTGGTTTGATTTTCAGTTTTGAAGATTTTTAGTGTGTTTAGTAAATATCTATAAGATTGTGAGACTAAAGTTTCAAGCAAATATGTTTTGTAATGGTTGAGTCCAAGTTTCGCATTGAAGGGGGATTATGGCATCAAGCACGTTAGATTTTCTATACATTGACAATAATGATAATTAAAAATCTAAAAAGAAAAAAATAGTTTTCGGCTGTTTTTACAAAGGTTATCTCTTTTATTTGACCAATTTACCATTTTATTTGCAACGAATGTTATGGGCCTAAGCAAATATATTTTTTATCTTTTATTAATTTTCTTACAATTTAAAAATTAAGGGATGTCTACAATTATGATCTGATATCTACAATTATTAGATTGTTTATTTGCTACCAGTATGGTACTTAAGTTTCATTTCCAATGTCATTTAACGGTCCTATTTGGTGAATTGAAAAGACTTGTGTTCTCAACAACTGTCTATTATACTTGTTTTATTTTTTTTATTTAACAATGTTTGATTCAATGAGGCTTTATTTATAGGTAGTAATAGATTTTTAATGTAAATCCTAATTATTTTGATTATATTATTTAATACTTAATAAAATCGATATTTTTCTTTGTTAATTTTTTTTTTAATATTATGACCATGAAAGTTTTTTAGTTTGCTATAAAGTTGAATACTTAATTTTTTTTTATATGAGGTTGGATGTTTGGGAATTTTTTTTTTTAAAAAGTTCAAGAACCGGAATCAAGAATCAAAAAATCAAGCTTGAACTTAAGAATTTGAATCAAGAAAAAGAGGTCTTGTTACATATCTGGAATTAAATGTAATATTTTTATGAGTTGCTAAAGCAATAAATGATAATTTTTTTTATCTGATTTGACTTTCCCACAGTCTTAGTTTATTACGAAAAGTTTTCACACGCCCATGCAATTCATGCACCAACTGTTTTTGTTTATGAAGTTTAAGATTGAATTTAGAAGTTAATAAGCATCACTATTTTGGTTGTGAAGGATGTAGAATCATTTTTTTTAGCGTCACATCTTACTTCCTGTTTGGGTTATACCCCTATGTAATAGTTACACTACTATATTAGGAGTTAGGGAGATTCAATCAAGAGGAAGTGTACCCACATTTAGATGGATGGGGACTGGAAAACCATTTAGGGGGAGGCAGGGTCTCAGTACACCCGACCGGAATCAAACCCTGATCTCCAGGTTTTCTGTAGTCTAGTCTATTGCGGGCATAGCGCCTTAGACCAAGAAACCACCAAAGTAGGTTAGAGGTTGTAGGAAAGAGCAGACTTCAGTGATATGGGCGCGTGATGAGAATGGACAACATTAGAACACAACAGTAAGGACAAACTTTGATAGAAAAATTGTAAGTAAAAATACCAAGGGGAAGGTCAATGATACTGATAAAAAAAAAGCTATGATACCAGAGGTGGAGAAAAAAGGGTTTAACTGGGAATACATTAAGCAACAAAAATTATATGATAATAATAGTTCAATCACTTAATTTATTACCAAGCAAGTATAAATGTTTAAGTTCACTACATCAGCAAAATTACATAAACAAAGATGATATATTATTGTGGAAAATATATAGAACTATTAATTCGATAACAATGATTATATTATTTACATAATTACTTAGTATCAAAGTACTTTTTTTTTAACACAAGATGATCAGTTCTTCTGAATAAATTGAAAATATGAATTAGTGCATTCATATACAACATATTCATGTGTCTCCATTTGCTAAAGTTTTATCTTCTTTACAGGCATCGAGTAGTCCTGCAACATATGACACCACATTAATATTATGACTTGTGTGTTTGTAATTAGCACATTTATGGGTTTTTTTAATGTTCATCAATATGGTCCTTAGTTGTGACAAGATACAGCTTAATTTGACAAATGATTAAAAATGTAACATTATCTATTAAGGATAGGAAAGCAGGGGCTGCACATTTATTCTGTGTAGATCATCAGGGTGTCTAATGAGTTGGAGAAACAAAAATTAGTGACTTTTGGTGACTTTTTTTGAACAAAAAATTCCTTCAGTACTAATTGGTTGAACATTATACTTTGCATATATAGGCATAATGCACTCATACACAACATTACACTTAACCAAATGGTGAACGTTAACCTTGTCCTTGTATCACGGTAAAAACAATCAGGCAACTTGTAGATAGCGTATGGCAACACAAGTAGTGGTTGGCTCGACATTCGATGCATTCACATTGTTATGATGCACAGGAAATTCAAACAAAAATATTTTAATGACTTTATGGCCAAAATATTAAAAATTCATCATTTTTCAGGGACTTAAGGGACCTTTTTTGCAATTGGTAACTTTTTCGTCACTTTAATCAATTTTGTGACCCAGTAGACAACCTGATCGTGAAAGGTATATAAAAACACTAAACTACAAACAAAATACGCAATTACAAGGGGTTTGTGAAGCTCTGAAAAATTTGATTTCACTTCATATATATTTATTTGCTTTGACTTCCAATTCGAAAGTAAAATTCTGTATTCGACAATCACAAAAATTCACAAAAAAAAATTAATTCAAAACATACAATTATGTTTATTATTTACATTTCCTGCTGTTGTTTCAATCACAAATTGATTTTCAGATAGAAAAAAATCTAAAATAATCAAATTATATTTTATCATAATAACTTTATCATTTTAAGTAGGGATGTGCGAGAACCACTTTTTCAGTTCAAGATGAGAAAATGAAAAAATATCGAGATGTGAGAACAAGACAAGACACAATTTTTAAAACAAAACGTGAATATTATAAAAAAAAATTATTAATGCCACATCTATATGAAACACTTCCATTTTAAGCAAACTAAGTTTATGTCTTGCCAATTTTGGCTCCTTTATGGGAAAATATATATATTAGCGCCCAATTAAACCTTATATTTATTATCAATTAATGTTAAAAGTAATAAGTTTTCACTTGGCTTGACTAGGAAATTTACTATGTCAGTTATTTGCATATTGATATTATTTTTTTTAATTCTCGAATTTTCAAGAACCATTTTATATGTTTTTTCATCTAAATCTCGAATTTTCAAGGAATGAAACCTAGGTCGGGGGATTGGATAGTAAAGATCGATTTTCTTCAAGAGGCAAACATTACCTCTTTGTCCAATGGGAACAATGTAGAGTGTGAAGTGTGTTCTTCTTTTCATTGTAAAAGCCATATTGTGTTCGTCCCTCTTATATGTTTATATCTACCTTGCCTGTACATTCTTCCAAATATAAGACAATCACCTCATAAAGCAAAAAGAAGTTTTCCTTATAGAGAATATCATATTAGTCCTTGGCCGTATTAAGTGAAAAGAAACAAAGTATTAATAAACTCTATTTCTAAATAAAAAGAGTAGATACCCCAATACTTAAAATTAAAGAGAACCAAATTGGAACGTTACCATGCAGGAATGTTTACTGGAGGGGAGTGAAAGGGGAACTGTTATAAAACATTAAGATTTTCCTCCTGAAGAAGGGGGGAAGGCACAAAACAAAAGCAAACAATGAATAGAGAACGAGATACTTGGTGCAGACTAATAACAGTGAAATGAAATCAGTTTGGCACAGAGATCGGAGTATTACTTATTATAAGAACAAAAGTTCTGTCCACCTAGCAACTAAGTAATGAAAACAAACGAGAAAGTACAAATGACAGTTTGCAACGTTCGCCACAAGATCCCACCACCATCCAGTCAGTGTCTTCCAACTAAACACTTTGTAGAACTCTTTCATAAAATAGATATGGCAGAAAAATTATGATATAATTCAGTGTACTTCCATAAATAAATGCAGAGGAAAAAAGTATATAGTGGTGTCACTTAGCATAGTAGAGTTTATAGTTATAAGATAGAATCATACTGTAGTCCGTAAAGGTAATACTGTTGTCTTTCAGGGTAAACAGAGTGTACATTGAAAAAAAGAACACGATTCATACTTTACATTGCTGTCATTAGATAGAGGGGTAACGGCTGCCTTTTGAATAAAATCAATAATTTCCACTCATTGCCTCAGCTTAGGCTTATATCATATTACATTTAGTAATAACTAGGCTTAATAAATTTTATCATTCTGTTAAAACGAAATTAGGTTTAAATATAGACTATTAAAAGTTATTTAACCTACCAGTCAATACATTATTGAAGGCTGCTACTACAGGCGAGTCTGGAATGTCTGCCAAAAAATTACTGCCCTCATCACAACTTCGTGCCAGCCGTGGGTCCAAGGGCAGACTACCCAAAAAAGTTACATCCAACTCTCCACACATCTGCCTAGCTCCACCTGTATTTGCTGGAAAGATGTTTGACTGCGTCTGGAAAAAAAAATTAAATTTATATTTATTTTTATATTTGAACACACAAAAGAAGATGTAGTAGAATGTGACTCGGTGCAATGATAAAATGGCACCTAATGTAAATTTTTTAAATATATTTCATTAAATGTATGTGAGGAAACTCGTATGGATAGAGTCAGTAATTAATGGGTGCTGAAGGAGTGTGGTTTGGAAAAAAATTCACATTTGCGAAAGAATAAATTTTTAAACAAATTCTACTATTTTCACACTAATAACACAATTTAAGCTTTTTTTTCTAAATAAACACAATTTCTTTGTAATTTGGTAAATACCCCATCATGCAATATAATTTTCAACGTGGTAACACTGGTGATAGCACTATACCAGGACTGCCGTTTGTACGAGTAGTATCAGTTTTTACTTGTTTTATAGCCATAAAACAGATCACAGGAAAAATGAGTGTTTTCAGGATATTTAAGTTTTATTTAAATCTGAGGTTAGCATTAAAAATCATGATTTCTACTTTTACACATTATGATACCTAAATTTTGATAGATTCTTTGTTTACAGCCTTTAAAAGATTTCACTCTAAGTCCAAGCAAGGACATTAATATATATGGACCTTGCTACAGGTTATCATGTTTGGCAAAATTATGTCTTATTAATTTTCATTCCCTTCTCCTTATTTGATAGTAGTTTAGTCTTCTATGATGATATGTTTCAGTGTTATTATTGTTTGGTCTAAACCTAAGTTAATAATCAATTATTTCGACATTGCTATTTGTAAGACTCGAAGGTAATAATATTAATATAATGAGTTTTATATTTACTAAGCGTGAAATGTTTTGTGCATATTTATATTTGATCATTCTCCGAATATTTTAGTAAATAGTTAAATCCACAATATGAACGAAAAATGTAGACAGTTTTATCCTAGTTTTTCCTTTATCAAATAATAATTCGAATCGTATTTACGTAACTAATAACATGGCTTTCAGCTTATATTATCATCACTTTATGAGAAAAATAACACCTCTTTTCCCTCAAATATAACCTCACCTTTTGCAGGTCTCTACCTATATGTCAATGTGAAAGAAGCATGTTACGTTGGTTTGGGCATGTTAAGAGGATGAGTGTGGATTGAGTGACCAAGCAAATATATGAAGGTAGAGTGTGTGGATCAAAAGGAAGGGGTAGGCCATGTAAAATGTGGTTAAATGTTGTAGACAAATGTGTGAAAAAGAGAAACTTTAATAAGAGTTTTAATAATAAAAGATAATGTATGACTTGGTGTTTGGATGTTGTTAAAGCGAAGGGAATATCACAGATAGGGAAGTGTGGAGAAAGTTAGTGAGGTTGGATTATTAAGTACAGAGTAGTTTTTTGAGCTGTATGCAAAATATTTTGCCTAGCATCTTACCCCTAGACCACCAGGTCACTCATATGAATATTAATCTGTAATGTACACTTTGTTTACCCTGCAAGGTACCACCTGTCTAGCCTTGATGGGTTACACTATGACTCTAGAGTCAAAGATCATACTTCATATTCAGGTCTATTTTAGGGACATGAGGGTACTTTCAGGTCAAAAAAGGGACCAAAATAGGGACCTCGTAAAAACTATGGGAAAAATAAAACATCACTCAAAAGAATGTAGTTTTTTTTAAATCTCTACCACTAGGTCAATTAAAGTAAAAAAGTTATCTTTTTAAGGCATATTAAGTTCATCAATTATTTTTGCCATACTAAACGACCAAAACTTATGTGTTTTTTTACCTTGGATGGGGAATGGCTAAGAAATATACAGAGTATTTTTATAACTCCATTTGTCATCATTTTTTTAGATATGTACCTTAAATATTACATATCACATTTAACTTTAGTTAACAGTTAATTGGTTCTTTGATTACTTTACTTTTCTTTCTGGGCAGAATGCTCAAAAACTTATTAGTTAACATGCTTTTATTTCCGAGGAATTATGTATTGACATCAAAAGGTATAATAATCCTTGCCACTTTTAAAAGTTTTGTTTCATCGCTGGTAGCTTTGCATGAGATTGTATCACCCAAAAATATTAAGCATATAGACAGAACAATCTTAGCCTTTCAATAACCTAACAGTCTCGAGATGTGAAAAAAAACAACAAGAGGTGGTAAAGAGGAAGACCTAGAGGAAAGAACAAAGGTACAACTACCACAATAAATGGATAAAATGCCAACCAAAGAGGAAAGACTGCAGGACAAAACAATGAATAAATAAATAAATTTAACCATGGGAAAGGGCCCTGGAGAGATAATTGAATGCCATACCCGGGACAAAAGGTTGAAATCGATTTTTAAAGACATGAAGCCTAAATTGCTCCAACTTGCCTAAAAAAAGTATACAGGATTTTATTCAAGTTTACATAAATTATTTAAAAAAATAAAATTAAAAAAATCATATACCCAATTTAAGGGAATTTAGGGACTAGGGACGTGGGCCTTTGTTTCAGTTTAAGAGACTTTAATGGACTTGAGGGATAAAGTATGAGCCCTCTCCAAGTTTATAGCGTATAACCCGAACGGGTGATAAGACGCGGTGATAAGTAAATATTTTCATGACTTTATGGCCAAAATATTAAAAATTCATCATTTTTCAGGGAATTAAGGGACCTTTTTTGCAATTGGTAACTTTTTCGTCACTTTAATCAAAGTTTATAAGCTATAAAATAGTGGACTAATGTACTGAAGAAAAAGTGTGTGAATATAATAAGAGAGATGGAACTTTAAAAGTAGTCGCCGGTTTATTATTATTATTGTGTTCTGTCTTTCGACAGGCTAATTCATTTTGTCAGTGACCTTAAACTGCCAATGCGCCCTATCCTCTGGCCTTTCCTTCAACTACCAGAATTTTTTTATTTCCTTAAAGCCATCCAATATTCGAATCATCTTCCTTTCTAAGTTATTTCTCTCAACCTTGTCTTCTATTACGTCGAGCAAAATTACAGTTCCTCCTAAGGATGTGTTTGATTCGGTTTGCTTTGTAAGTCAATATAAAACAACAAATGGTGGTAAGGGGAAGGCAAGTGTATCTTTAGTGTGAAATAGTATGTACTTAATGGCATTCTTGATATTTATTACTTCAAATGATCAATGTGTGGCTTGAAAGGTAGATAAAGAGCAAGATTGATTATTTTCTTTATTATAAAGATGCTACCAGGTGAGAGAAGGCTTCTATCCTCACCTTGCACTTAGGGCAGACAAAGGCGCTCATGTTCTCTACAACGCCAAGCACCCGGATACCAACTTTACGGCAAAAGTCTATCTCCTTGCGAACGTCAAGGAGTGCTACCTCCTGAGGAGTGGTGACGACCACCGCCCCAGTGAGACCTGCCCCCAGGAGGTACTGTGCAGCACTCAAGTGTTCGTCTGACGTTCCAGGGGGCGTGTCTATCACAAGGTAGTCCAAGTCGCCCCAGTCAACCTCACTTAGGAATTGCCGGATCATACCTAATGCGCAGAAAATTACGATATAGTGAATAGGTGCTTATTTACTAAGAAATATATTAAGTGTAAGAATAATTTAATACTAGGGAAGGGAGCCTGCTTCCAAAGTGAAGTGGGTTGTATAGTTCCCGTTCATATATCTTTATATATTGTCTACCTTATTCTAAAAGAACGAATACATTAGATAGTGAATTTTTGAAGTTTTTTTTAAACAAAACATATCAGCGCACTAATTATAAAACTGACTTGACTAAGGAAAACACATCGACTAATAAATTACTATACACACACACACGCACACACACACACACACACTAAACCCGCATTAAAATAAATAAGTTTAAACGCTGCTAACTGAATATATTAATGTTCCCCAGGCATGTATGTGATATTTCTAGTCACTCAACTACTACAAAGCCAGAAGTGCAAAATATGCAGATGCTGCTATGTATTAATAGTATGGAGGTAAACTCCATTTATTGTGAAAGGTATAAGTCTCACCTTGATAGATTACACTTTAGTCTTATGTTATAAGCTATACCATAGTGAAATAATACACGGTGAGATTGCTACCTCATAGGTAAAACAAGGTTTATTTGCCAACATGTACCACACAAGGAAATTAAGTGTATATAAGAAAAATAGGGCAAAAAATAAATAAAAAATCTACTTGAGTGGGGTGCAATGTTAAAAATAAGCTTTAGTTTATTTTACTTTTAAGTATTGTAAAAGGGAGGGGAAGGGGTTTTATCTTTCACTACAGGCATCATAATATATATATATATATATATATATCTCTGCTTTCATTAATTCATATGTCAAAAAATATGGCTGAGGAGATAGTCAAAAATATTTTTATCTATGTTGACTACTTTATCTTTATTTTTTCTTTGCTGTAAATTGCTTTAGTCAACTCAAAAAAAGATTAGTTTTCTCTTCAAACAAGCTTTTCAGACCCAAAAATAAACTGTAATACACACTATTTTCTTCAACTATCAAGTTTTAAATAGGGTTTTGAACACATTTGAAAAGATTTGTTTCCAACAAATATTTCCAGGAATAAAAATACACAAGAAATATATACCATTTTTCTTTGGGCCTCTCCAAATAACTGCATCATCTGGACTACCCAGAAGAAAGCCTATGGACATCACCGACAAATTATCTTCGACAAACTGTGAACAGTCAAATACAAAGACAATTTAATAGATAATTAAAATCATTTTTTTATTTCAAATAATTTGGCTATTAGAGGCTTTTTCTTGTTCAGTTCTGGGACCAAAATAAAAACAATGAAGACCTATGAACATAGGGGCTGAGACTATAAAGCTGAATTAAAAGGGAAAGAACTATTGTAATTCAAATGATCTTCATATACTTGGCCCTAGATTCCTATTATAACAGAAAATGTTGGCATTGTTATATAGTATTTATTAAGCAAAATGAATTAGTGCCTAGTGGCTTTGAAATGTAAAATAACTTAATAAGACAGTGTAGAAACACTAAAATAATGTAAATTAGTTGATACTAAAGGAAATTAAACTGAAAGGATAGTTAGGTTAGGCCTAGCTAGACAAAAACCCACTCTTCATTTCTTCTCTTTTCAAACTATTGCACTTTATTACACTTCACACATTATTGAATTTTCAGAGATGTTCCTTTATCATTAGAATAGACACATTGAAAACACACACACACACACAAACAAACAAACAAACAAAGGTAGGCTATGGAACTATATATTTCTAGAATGATTTGAAATGTGTAACTTAAGTTACAATTACAATTTAAGTTATATATTATAAATCATTCTACAAACATGTAGTTCTATATCCTATCTTTGTTTGTTTGATTGATTGTCTGTGTGTTTTCACTGTCTCTCTTCTAATGATAAAGGAATATCTCTGATAAATAAACAATGTGTGAAGTGTAATATAGTGCAATACTTTGAGAAGAGAAGAAATGGTTTTTTTATCTAGGCCTAACCTAACTATCCTTTCAGGTTGGCTTCTTTCACAATAACTTACTTTATATTATTGTACAGTGTTTCTAAAGTCTTATTATAGTATTTATTAAGAAATACTGCAAATAAGTTAAAAAGCATAAGGGAAAACAATAATTAGTATGTTCAAATGAGAAGAATTAACTTTTTCTACTCAGTGATTTTTATAATATTCATATTTTTTATGTAATGTGTAATCAAACAAATAAATGTGATCGAAGTATGGAAAAATGAAGCACAAATAAAAATATTTGTAAATATGTGTTAAAAAAAACTACTTAAATATCGCTAAGAAACCGTTCTGGTCATCTAAACCTTGGCCTTGATCGAGGATTTGCACCTCGGAGAGACAGCTAGTCAAATTGAGTATCGTCGCTCTGAGGTTGGTTTGCTTTTTCCATACATCTGGCTCTATTATTTGAATCAAAGATTCGAAATCGATGGGTATCATCCACACAAAATTCCTTGATCCAGCTCCGTCTTAAAACTTCAAGTCTTTTTACTTCCAGTGAGGTTAAATATAAGTAACCGGCACAGACTCAAGCAAATACCTTGCTCAGATAAATCTCAACTCACTATGATTTTTTAGTGTGCACACTGCAGCCTACATACAATTGCACAGGATATTTGTATGTCTGTCTGTCTCTCTCTCTCTCTCTCAAACGTAAGTACAGATAACCAAGGCATTTGTTTGCGGACATTTGTGTGGTTATTGGTTTGCAGACATTTGGTATGCGGGCAGTGTTTGCCAGTGTGGACAAGGCTTTAAGAAACTACTTAATTGAACACTTATTTTATTTTAATAGCTTACCACAGGAGACCAGCCAGAACCACTTTGATGAACCTAAAAACAAATGAAAATCAAATCTTAGCCTGCACAAAAAATTCATAGCTAAATAAATATTTAGCACCGTGTCTTATTACCCTTTCAGGTTATAAGCTTAAGTACTATTTAGGTATTGGGAAGGTTATATATAGAGGAAGTGAACCATAATTTGTGTGGAGGGAGAGTGGAAAATCATTTAGGAAAAACCACTCTCAGTTTACCCGAGCGAGATTCAAACCTCTATCTCTCCGTCCTCGGCAGTTTACCTCAACACGAAACCAGCGTGTTAGCTAATTACGCCACAGAGGCGGGTAGTAAATTCATAGAGATGACAATCAAAAAATAGTCTAACATAAAAATAACAATAATTTATAAAAAAACTGAAATTTGTTTTTGTAACAAGCAAAATTTTAATTTCATTTCATAGTTATTATATTGTGATAACATACTCGGCCACCATTATGACAACAATGTTTATACTGGTCTCAAGTCTGAGCTAACACAAACTCAGTCTTCCCTCAATACAAGATATTTATTTCAGTTTTGAAATTCCTTTAATTTTCCAAGTCTTACAGATAAAATACATGTTTTACAATTTACATGATCTAAAATTGCACAATAACTTTCAATGTCTACGAAACTTTTTTTTAATATGGTTTGTAAAATTGGTCTTAGTAAAAGAATTTAAATATAAAGCTAACATGTTACACAAAACAAATGAAAGGATTTTAACCAAGACATGAATTTGTCGAAAATCAACACTGTTCTATCGATCTCACGTTACTAGCATTTTAATATCTTAAGGTAAAATAGTTTATATTGGCAGACCACTATACTAACAGTTAAATTTAAATCATCCAGGGCCAATTTTCGCTGCCCTTAGCGAAATGGTATGAATTGGACACTAAACTAATGACCCTGGATAACTCTTAGATAGCAAAGTGGTAAAATAAATGGCACACAAATCCAAAGGTCCTAAGTTTGATCCCCGTGTCTAGGTGTCATTTTTTAATTTAAAGAATTTAAAACTGATAGTTTACACTAAATCATGCTATTTAACTTCACAATTCACAACTAAATGATCTAATTTTTTTTTTTAATCTGAAAACTCCAGCAAATTTAATTTCCCCAACTTTCACCTGTTCATGTTTTTCCGTTGTTCAGGTACCAATCCTGTATTTGCATTGCATTTGCATTTACGTATAGCTACAAAGAAGATGACATATCTACCAAAAAACAACATATATCTAAGCTATATATTAAAATCCAAACATGTTTAAATTAAATTCTAAATTACAACTGCGCACAAGCCAAGGGGCGATATCAGCTGGTGCTCAGTATGTCAATTAAAATATTGTACACTCACCTGTTCATCCAAAACTCCCATGACACGAGGGATTGATGGACCGCATATGTCTATATCCAGCACCGCTACCTGTGAGAAAATACACAATATTAATATTACAAAAACTCGTTTTGGTGGCCGCATGATCTAAAGCACTACTTTCATAATTGGCTGGGCTGCCAGTGATGGGGAGATCATGGTTTGATACTGGTTTATTGAGTGTACCGAGGGTGGTTTTTACCAAATAGTTTCCCACTTTCTCTTACCATACAAATGTGGATATACTTCCTTTAAATTCAACCTTACTCACCAGTAAGTAATTAGCATAGTTAATACATAGGCAGGCATATGACCTGAATGGATAATAGCACGCGACGCTAAACAAAATCCAAGGCATCTGCCCCCGGTCGAGACATACCAACCGCGCAGACGCTGAATGGTTGTGAAGATAGTGCCAACTTCTGTGGATATAGGGTATCAAGTGGTCAGCACGACTAGCCCTTCAACCATCCATCTCAGTTTCCTAGACTGGCCGCTGCTACTTTTTCATTCACGTAGCTCCTTGTTGTGTCCTCACGAGGTTGAGTTGACGACGTCCCAGAGCAAACTTTAGGAACTTTATAGTATTCTGCGCATGTCATTGTTGACTTTTCAACAATAAGAGACCAACACTTATGTTTTTGCTTCACTCATTTATTTAAAATGCACTTTTCAATGTATCTTTACTAGTGTGTCCTACATCAAATTTATTAACAACTTATTATAATGCGTTAAAGATGTGGAAAGGTAGCTCAGAGGAAATGCACTCATATTAGCGTGGGTTGGAGAGGGGAAAATTACAATGATAATCATGCTAAAACTATCTCTAGTGCACTAATGCAGAGTTTGAATTTCAACCTTTCAGCCACTGTCAATCCAACCTTTTGCAAGCTCGAAGCCCGAGACTGTGTGACCACTGTGTCCCTTTCTAAAAAAATATTGCTTAATATTAAGACTTACACACTTCCCAACTTCACAAAGGAAACTTGTTTACATCTAAAATAAAACACTCCACACAAGCACCAGGAGTTATCAGGAAAGAGATCCAACACACACAAAAATAATGCATTATTTTAGGTGGCACTTGACTCACCTCTGTGGCGTTTTGGCTAACGCGCTAGTCGTGTTGAGCTCGACTACTGAGGAAAAGGAGATCGAGGTTCGAATCTCGGTCGGGTGAACTGGGGGTGGTTTTTCCTGAATGGTTTTCCACGCGAATGTGGGCTCACTTCCTCTAATTCAACCTTCCCAATCCATTAGAGTAATTAGTACTTAAAGCGTATAACCCAAACAGGTAGTAAGACGTGGTGCTAAATAATAGGTGGCACTTAGAACCAAACCAAGATCTTTAAATGATATATTTACCCATTCGGCTATGGGGACATGGTACTTAAGTGTTAGGGCAACGTGGTCCATATTACTCTTCTTTTTGAATACCAATAGCATTAACTCGCCTCGAGACGTGTGAGAGCCACTTTTTTAATTAAGAGACGAAAACATAATGAGACGCGAGAACGAGACAACTTCCTTTGAAAGCTCAAAATCGTATATTATGTTTATTAAAGTAAACATATAGTTTATAGAGTACCTTTTTGACAGTTGAGCTGGAGCTTGCTTTGAATTGTCTTATGGTTCATGCCAACATCTGAGATGTAACTCAAACACAATGTATATTATAATTAATAAAATAGTGATAGTTGTAGCGTAGGCCTATACCATGTACAATTTAATTTTGTAGGGTAAGAGCTTATAATTTCAAAGTTTAATATTGAAAAACAATATTTATGACCAAAATATTTCTTAATGGAGGCTGTTTTGGGAGGGAAAGTACAGCTTATTTTCAAGTCTGTACAGTATTATTAGAAATAATACATTCTCTTCTTGGTTTATAAATTTTTATTAGGGCAGTTAATTGCTTTTCCATTGTTTGATCAAGATAATTCTGATTCTTGCATATCCCTACTAGGATTAACAGTAAAAGAGGGAAATGGCATAACTAGACTCTAACTCCGGAGGCTTTGGTTTAATTCTGGTCAATAGCACCATGAATTATTTTTACATACTATAAGTTCTTAAGCAATCTGCTGGTGAGTACTCTCATAGTTCTCGTAATTTATACTATTCATAGTGTTCCCTTAGGGCACTGGTTCTCTCAACATGTGGAGACGTGAAACATTTTTTTGAGGTGGTGTGGAATAACTTGGAAAAACATTAAAATCAGCTAAGAATAACTGAAGACTCTTTTTTACAGTTCAGTTTCCAAAGTAAGATAATTTTTTCTTGAGATATTGGCAACAGTTCCTACCAATTGTAAGACCCAATATTCAAGAACTCCTACAAACAAAATTTTGGCAACCATCACATTAATTTCAAGTCAATTTATTTGTATCATTACACTGTCAGTGTTAAATTGTTTTTTGTATAAAGAAGTGATTAGAAAGCAAGATTTTTTAAATCTTTTTTTTATAATTATCTCAAAGAATATTGGCAAGTGTGGATGTAGGTATTTGATTTTTAAAAAGTTGGGGAAAAGGGGGGTGGGAATTTGATGTTCTACCAAGGGGGGTGTCAGCCTAAAAGGTTGAGAACCACTGCCTTATGGTATACCATTTACACCTTTGATGTGTTGTGTGAGTTGGAGTGAGATCTCAAAAGCCAAGGAATCCCAACATTAAAAACATCTCACTAAATCAAACTAAGAAAACCCCCACACTACACAATAGAACCATTAGTTTTATAAGTCAACCCTATCTCTCCCCTCCCCTCCACCCACCTTGCCGTGAAGCACAACCTTCCATGTCTAGCGACCCTTGCTCAGGCAAACAAACTTCCACCACAGACTTTACTCGCCAGGCTAATCCCAAGAACAAGTCAGAGGGAAGAAGGAAGCGGAACCTAAAACGTGGCTTATTGATTCCTGTCATGCACATCCCACAACTTGTGTTATCAGCCCTCAGGACCTTCTGCCCTCATTCTTTCATCTAGTCTCGAGTAAACGGTTGGTAGGAGTGGGCGAGTGACCTCGACTCAACGGCCTTGATACAATCCCAGCCACTACGTATTATAAAGTGAGTTGTTAATAGTTTTATAAAGTTCAGTGCACTTGTAATCTTATAGACAAACAACTCCGATAAACAACACAAGATATAAACTTTATGAGCAGTCATACCACAAACGATTAAATTTGGTTCCTTTTAACAATATCAAGCAAAATTGTTCTTAGCTAGTATTTTAGTTTTAAATTACCTTATTGGTATGTGAAAAGTAATGTTATAAATGTACATTTTTTATAGCACCGCGTCTTACTACCTGTCTGGGCTATTCACTTACGAACTAATTACGCTAAAGTGTTAGGAAATGAATTAAATATGAGAACGTGTACCCCATATCTCCCAAATTTGTGGGGGGGAGGAGCATTAAAGGGGGTGGGGGAGGGTCAAGAGAGAGATTGAGAGAAAGAACAAGAATAGAAAACCATTTAGGAAAAATCACCCTCAATACACCTGACTGAGATTCAAACCCCCAATTTACCCATCGTCTGTAGCCCGGTCTATTGAGAAAGTGATGCCTTATAACATGTGATCATCAAAGTCGGTCTTAGTTAATTATTTGTTATGTTTTTTTTATCACCGTGTCTTATTAGCTGTTCAGGTTATACTCATATGATAATCCCTCTAATGGGGTAGAAATGAGGAAGGAAGTATTTTAGAGGTGATTTATCCATATTTGCGTGAAGGAGAGTGGAAAAATATTTAGAAAAAAACCACCCACAGTAGAATCGACCAGGATTCAAACCCTTGATCTTCCCACCATCTCTAGCCCAGTCTATTGCAAAAGTGACACCTATACCCTTCAACCACAAAAGCTGGTATTATTTAATTAACTATATGGAAGTAATTTTTCTTTTAATAAACAAGATGACAAATTAATCTGAATACAAGTAGATTATTAATATGTGTTCTGTCTTACGATATGTTCATTCCTTTTGCCAGTGAACTTATACCAATGTGCCTTGTTCTGTGCTTGCTCCTTCAGCTCCCAGATAATTAGATACAAATTATGTTTTAGCATACACTGACTAGATTAGGAATTAAGTTATCCGAGAAAGAGTGGGGGTACATGAAATAGTAGAGAAAGCAGGACTGAAATGGTCTGGGAATGTAATTAGGATGGAAAAGGAGAGGTTGCCAAAATGAATTATGGAGCTGAAGAATATAGGAAAAATACAGTAAGGGGGACCAAGAAAGAGATAGGAGCAGTAAACAAAGTGTGCAAGTGTGAGGAGAATAATGGATCCGATTAAAGCAGGAAGAATGGTGGCAGAATAGAGGGAATTGGGGGCATTTTACTAAACTGGCCCAGCCACAAGCTGGAAACACTTGATGTTTTTTTTAATCATTCTTTCATGTTTTAAACAACTATGTTTTTTTTTATTTAAGAACATAATTCAAGCAATGTACCTCCTACTTTAACAAAAAAAAAATTAATAATAAAATTATAAAATGTTTTAAATTAATTAAAAGTATAAGTCTAGCTTAAAAGGTAACAATAATAAAGTATGAAATTGCTGTCAGCTTTGCACCTGGCACATACAGATTATGCATTTGAAATTACTTCAACTAAACTTTAAAAAATGTGTCTTGAATAGAAGAAAAAAATTCTATAGAGCTATGTTTAGCTGTTTACTTTTGACAGCTAATATTATATATGCACTTATCAATCACTATCAATCAATGTATCAATCCTGCCCCAAATTAAATGGAGAGAAAATAAATTCAGATAAAGCTTATTTTTTTTATATAGTAATATTTCTGTGGAAGTGGCAAGTACTTTCGAAATGATTCTAGGCACAGCTTGAATCCACACAAAGGTCTTCTAACTTAGACCTGTAGATTTTCATTTCAGCCCTTCGACCATGAAGAATGGCAAATATGAATTCTAAATTCGACTTCTTTGAAAGGGTTATGATTTTAGAGAAATCTTTCAAATTATGTGCCAAAAACTTACTTCATTTTTTATTTGATTTTAGAAAGAAAAGAAAAATCACATTTAACCAATTTCTGACACTTAAATGAACAAATAAATTTGTAGTTTTTTTTAAATTATGGGTTCATTCATTATTTTTTAAATATTTTTTCTATTGAGTATATATATATATATATTTATAAACATTCTAAACAAATGATATATCTTTATTAAAATGTTTCAGCAAATTGGTTTGGTGAATATAAGGCTATTTTTTTTTTTTTTTT